>VCCN01005310.1:484594-514959 GCA_006491835.1 Architeuthis dux | reverse complement strand
TTACATAACAACTTCCACCTCATTCTGTATTATCTTGAAATATCAATGGAAACTGCATGAATTAAAAATATAAATATAACTGTCAAAATAAACTCTGATGGTTTGAATTAGGTCCCACATCTCAAAATAATTATTTTAGATGTCTAAGTTGTTACTGAATATTGACTAAGTAAAAACCAGTATAGAATTCATAACTCTTGAATGATTCCTTCATTTTAACTTAATATTTACAAATGTTGAAGGTCTAATTTTGTTACTGCTCATTTTCATTTCATTATTCACTTGTGGAATGACTAACTTTAAGATTATTTTCTGTTATTCCTCATAAAGGCCAGTTTGAAATTTGATCTGGAGTATACAATCTAAGAGAAAAGGTTTCCATTACAGTTTATGAACAGCTCATTTTCTGTTCTTGTAATGAGGCCAATGTGAGCACAGTTGGTCTTCATTTGCCTCCCCACAAAGGCGAATGTGATACAGGGTCAGATTTAATATGAAGGTGCGGGTGGAGGCACAAATTTCCAAGTCCTTGTGGCCTCTGGGCGACCAACGGCCCTCCCCTTTTAGTGCACTTGGGAGGTGCTGCCCTTGAGTTAGAATCTCCAGGGTCCATGCGCACCTTTATTCAACTTGTGCCCTATTTCACCTGAAGACAAGAGTATAGCTGATTACAACCCTGTAAGGATCGAAGAAACATTAGTATATAGTTATACATAATGTGTATGTATGCATATAAATGTATGTTAAATTTTGTCTTAAATATACCAAATCAGTGTGAGCACAGTTATTAAACATTAATTAATAAAGTTACTATTTTTGCTTTCCCTTTAGAACTTATTAACTATTATAAATTGTGTGTATCACTTGATTTAAATCTTTTTTTCTTTTTTTCTCTGGTACAGCTTCGAAATTCCATCCAAGGGCAGATTGATGCTCAGGCCAAAACCAAACACACACACAACAACAAAGCAGAAACAGAAAGCAGTGATGAGGAATTGGATGATCCTGCACAGCTGGAAGTAGTCCGGGAGAATGGACACAGGGAAACATTCACTTTAGTCAAACGACAATCAGAGGAAACAGTTTGAAATTAAAAGAAAAAGAAATATGTGGGGAGGGGGTTCTAATATTTGAGCTGGAATCAAATCATAATATTCACCATCAAACACTCTACCACCACCATTTTTATCACCATAATCATCTCATCACACATTCAACAGACTTGATTATCATCAAAAGGGTTGATACCCACACAACCCAATCAGAAAAAAAAGCTATGTTAGATATGTGTCTGTATATCATGTGGATTATGTACATACATGTACAAATATACATATTCACCTGCTTTGCATATACATGTATATCAGAAAAAGAGAGACATTATCATTCTGGATCTTCCTGGAGAATTTAGCCTCACTTTTCTGCTAATATATTTTAATGTTTTTATTCCTCACATATAAGTTTTAAGTCATTTCTTTGATATGGCAATCCTTAACTCTTTGTGTCTGATTTTAATCCTAATTAAAAAACCAAGTCAGATACCACTTACCTTATCCAATCCAATTTTCTCTTCAGAGATGGTGTGAAGGAGATTAAATGGTTTGGATTAGTTTATATTGCACTAATTCTCATAATTATTCTGTTTTATTCTTTTAAGCATTCTTGTTCAGAACTAGCTATAGATTCCTGAAGCCATAGAACAATGCTATAGGGACCGGTGCTAACTCAAATTGGTTAGGATCAATATGGTTGAATCAGAATTTTTTTGAATTCTTTTTTTTTTTGCATAAGAAAAATATAAATAATTAGGAATTTATATTACATTATAAATGAATAGAATTTGCTTTATATAAATATGCAAGTTTATCTTAAATATTTATATAAACTTCTCTAAAAAATTTAGAAAATATGTCAGATTCAACCCTATGACTTTGATTGTAACTTTCTTGATCCTAACAATTGGCAACTGAGATCAATGATTTTTTATTTAAAAAAACAACTCATCTTTGATTTTTGATAATGAAATGTGGGAATGCAGGGAAACATATTTCATTGTATATCTTTATATATAAATTAGAATGGGTATGAAAAGAAGTTATGGGATTTGAGCCCACATATAGACCAGCATGTTTGCATACAGTGTTTTCCTAAGCATAGCTTAGTAAAATATAACATACAAACAGAATGAGTTTTAGGTTGACTTGTTTGGATGTCAGCTGGAATTGCTACAACTAGCTTCTTTATAAAATTTGTGTACATATTTTCTATAGCTTTGAGAAGGGTGATTAACATTCAAATAGTCCTTTGGACAATTGAACTCCTTGTTGTTTGTGTTGTTAACACAATGTTTCGGCCGATCCATTCTTCATTCTTCTTCAGGTGTAATATCCGAATGTGATGGGCTAAATAGAAGTTTTTTAATTTCAAAGGAGGTAACCCTAACTTTCCTCTCTGGGAGGAAGTCCAGATTATTGACAGAGAACGCTGTTGGAAGCAGCGGACAAGTGCGGAAATTAAAGAATTTCTGTTTACCCCATCAAATTCGGATATTACACTTGAAGATGGCCGAAGAATGGCTTAGACGAAATGTCATGTTAACAACACAAACAACAAGGAGTTCAATTGTCCGGAAAACTATTTGAATGTGTGTACATATTCTATGAATGGATATCTTGATATTGTGATATCATTACAAAATAATTCTATTTTCTAATCTTTGTAATTTTATCATGTAAAATATAAGAAACAATTTTAGTTATTATTAATAAATAAGCAGGATATTTTTTTAAATAGAAATTGGCTAATACATCCTGGCTGATACAAAAAAGATATGAAATTAAATAAATGGTTAGAAAACTTGTTCATGGTTGATGTCTTTAGTTTGGAAGTGCTTTTAACTCGCATAAACATTAGAAACTTTTGGGGAGTTGGGGGTTAAAATGTTTCCTTTTGCTGAACTCGTTTACACTACAATTATCATTATGATATCATTAAATAAGATTTAAAACAGGCACCCTCAAATTCTGATAAATGTTTCATTGAAATATTTTTATAGAAAATTTGTTGGACTCGCAAATACAATAGTGAATAAAAGATGAAAAACATGGTAAAATAATTGACTGAATAGCTTACTGTATTCCAAAAGGGTGTTTGAATTATAGTTTATTATGTTCTTAAGCTTAAAAATATATTAAATAATCACAGCTCCAATCCTAATTTTATATTGCTACACAAAGGTTTGGGAAATTTGACAAAAAAATCAATTACTCTAACACCTAGTTTCCACAGTCTCCTTTGAAGTAGTCCCATTTGGCATATATACAGTGAACTCAGCAGTTTTTTCTAAGATGCATTGCTAAAAGTCCTCAAGTGTCAAGCACCTTCTGTAATTTAGCCTGGATCTCCACAATCATGTCAAAACTGCCCTTTCAGGCGGAATTTCATGTTGGAACAGGATAAATGGGGCAAGATCAGGTGAATAAGAGGGATGGGGGGATGACTCACATTTTTGAGAGCCAGAATTGTGGAACAACAATTGATGTGTAGGCAAATAGATTTTTGGGGCTGTGGTGGTTTTGGTGACTTCCATTTTGACAACTGCTGCTTTGTCTCAGTGTCACAACCATAAACCCTGATGATTCATCACTGGTTATTATCTTGTTAATGAAGTTGGGTTCCCTGCAGATAGCAACGTGATGTTATTTCTAGTCATCACTCAGCAGTCTTGGCACAAATCTTGCAGCAATGTGTCTCATTCAAAACATCTGCTAAAATGCATTAAATGGTATAATATGACAATCATATGAGCCCACAAACATCATGGATAGTTTACCTATGATCCGCACGGATAATCTCATACACTTTTGTGTAGTTTTCTGGTGTTATACCTCTCGACAGTTGTCCAGAACACTCATGGTTCAACCGTCCTTGAAGTATTTCTACCACGAAAAAGTTTTATTTATAGGTTAAAGCATATTCTCTGCTTTTTAAAATCTGCCATTTTGGATAGAGATGATGATCCCCAAACCACTAAAACATACAAAAGTGCTTGTAACCCCCAAATGCATCCTCTCAACTTGTTTGCTGTTTGCACATTGACTTCCAAAGGGTACTGTTCACAAAGGGTAGAAGCAAAAGTCCATACCACATTCAGTTTGCATGTACTGTTCAAATTCCCCAAACTATTGAGTACTAACCGACTGGTGTCCGTGGGACAGTAAACGCAGTACGAAAAGACCAGACACAAGATGTATGGATGAGTTTGCCTGTAAGACATGGCAGGAGTTAGCACAATCTTGGTCGTCATGGCAGGAGATGGGAAAGGCCTTTGTCCAGCAGTAGACTCATGATGGCTGCTGCTGATTTTATATATATATATATATAGGTTTCTGCAAAAAAACGCAACATTTAAAAGGGAAATGACTCAGCTGAATGTAAATTTAAGGGAGGCAACTCCAAAGTTTCTTTTAAATAGTTATTTCCCTTGTAAATGTCTTCTTTTTTTTTTCCAGACACCTTGTTTATATAAAACTAACATTGGAACTATAATGAAGTAGCAAAACGATTCATCTTTTCTTTAAAAATGTTTAAAGTTTTAATACTTGTTATACCGTTGAAAATTATTTTTAAAACATTTATTTTTCATATTGGAAAAAGGTAAGTTGAAAATTATTTAAATATCAATCAAATTGATGCTTTCAGATTCTTACTGGTGCTGAATCTAAAAAATAAGACTTACAATTTTAGAGTATTGTTAGAATTAAGTAGAGTAAGTAAAAATATTGAAAGAAATGTTCCTTAACATTTCAAGGCTAAATTTAACATCTCACTTGTTCGTAATAAAAGGAATTGTAACCTAAAGTCAGTGCCAAATGTGTTCAGATTTCTACTGTATAAGTTAATAAATTGAGTCCTGCAAACACTTCTAAAACTTGACTATGAAAGCAAATAACAGTCACATTCCACTAATAGGCACTCAGTCAGTGAAAGTCAATTTACAAATTTTGACCAACTCTGAGTGTTTCCTCATGATTATTTTTCAAAACATTCCATTAAATATTTTAAACTGTTTCTGTAATGTTCTAAGTTTGTACAGGTAAAATAGTTAAGGAATTAATGAAGTTATTTAAAAAAAAAATTAAATCATTCTTTTTATGAAGAGTGTTAAAATCAATTATTTTAATAATATTCAGATCATTGGTTGAAACTACTCATTTTGTTTTTGAAAAATCCTGATTAGTTCTCAAAATCTGTTTGTTGTTATTTGATTTTAAATCTTTCAAATATTTTCCCATTCTGGTAAAATGACAAGATTTATTTTTACTGTTTTTTCTTGAGAAATAAAACTGATATAAAGAAAGGCTACAGGTTAAAGGAAATTATAGATAACAAGTTGATTCTCATCAAATTTTGTGTTTTTGTGTAAATATGAATGTCTAAATATATGTAAGAAAAATTAAATTTTTAAAGATGAGATTCTCCTTTTGTCTTAATTCCCTATCAGACATATTAATAACCATTTGTAATTTTTATTTTTCTCCTGTTTGGTTTTCCCATGTACATTTGAAAAAAACTCAACATCCTTCAACTCAATCATATGATTATTCATTCAAATAATTGAATAATTGTTTAGTCTTTGTTTAATAAATATTAATAACTAAAGATAACTGCCTATTATAAAGAAAACAATGGCCTTTATTTGTTGTAATTTTAAAATTATTCAGACTTGAACTTTGGGAACAGTTTTTAAAAAAATCATTTTTTTAAATTTCTCTTTTTAAAATATGGTGTGATAACTGCTGCTTCTGTCATTTCTGGAACAATCTAGGGCCTAAAATTCATTTGTACTTTCATCATTAAAAAGGAGCTTAATTATTCTGGATATTTTTTGTTTTTTCTCTTTTTAATTTCTTTCTTTTTTTTGTTGCTTTATATACCCTTTATATTCCATCATCCTCTTTTTTGTAAGCCTCTTTTTATTTTCTCTTTTTCTCTCCTCCAGTTCCCATTTTTACTGTTTTCTGTTCTCATTTTTCTTATTGCTTTCCAGTCAATCCTTTTTAACTGCATTTTCTCTTCATATCCAGAACTATTAACCTCTTTACTGAGCTAAAGTAGGATAAACATAAGTATGTATAAATATATAGTTACATGAATGTAAATTTAAAATTATTACTATTAGTGTCTGCTGCAAAAATTCTTGCCAATAAGAAATGATTTTCATATTACAGTGCTTTATCTGAATCTTTCTAAAAAATTGCTGCATTTATTCTACAATAAACTTATATAATCTAATATTATATCCAGAACAATATTCATCTTTTTTTCCCACATTTTTACTGGTCCCTTCTCTGAATGTTTTTGTCTGGTGTATTGTTAGTTTAATTCTGTTGGGTATGTCATGTTGTCCTTAGACCAATAACAAAGCTGCTCACCATACAACAAATTAATCTGTAGAAGGCAAATAAAGGGACTGGCTGAAACATTGTAGACAAAAATATTAAAAGATATGATTGAATATTTACAATTCATCTCAGTTTCATACACAAACTACATCCACAATAATTTTAGATCTCTTCAAATACCTTGTTAATTAAAAGATGCCTGTAACATCTGAAATCATCTATGATATTATTATAAGAATTTATCAACTTAGAGAAAAATACAAACAATACTAAAAAAAAATATAAACATTTGCATTATAAGAATTAAATTCCTTTAAAACACTTTTCTACATAACTGAATATTCGCCAACTCATTAGTCTTTATTGAACTATTTTGTCTTATGTTATTCATATCTCAGTTCTTTTTAATACTGTGCTAAACTAAGAACTGTAAGTAAATGAGGTTAAAATTGTCATACTAGACCTTTTCCTTTTGCAACATTTAATAAGTATTGTAAATATACCATTTCTACATCTGAGTTCAAATAAATGGCTCCATCTTCCATTGCTATTTAGAAAGCCTAAAAACATATTTTGTTTATTTTTTCTCAGAAGTCTGAATAAATATTGTTTAACCACTGCTGGTACTTATCTTATCAAATTAACTCTATGGATATATCAATTATAAATGTGCACTTTCACCATCAAACTTGAATTATATATAAAAACAGCATGACTTACACGACTCAAAATGCTGTTTTTCAATGACAGATAAATTTTCATTGAGCACATCCCTAATAGAAGATTGGGCCCAAATGTTTAACAAAGAATGGGAAGATGATATCACTTGAAAAATTGTCCCAAAGTGTGTGTGGGCTTACACTCTCTAAGATTCCACTGCCTCATTACTGTTGATCTATATTTTTTAAACTTGTAATAAGCTGTCACAACTACATTTTAATTACAAATGAATTTTTTTTTTCTTTCCATAAATCATTAAAAGAAAATTGATATAAGTACAATTTAGTATAAAACATATGGTTGATTGAATTGTGTGGTCATAAACCAAATTGAAACATGTGCTATTATTGTGCCTTGCTTCCAACAAGGAATAAACTGCTACCTTTACAAGGTCTGGTTGACTGGATGTTGTATGCCTGCAGAAAAAAGAAGTGTTGATCTGATCTTTGAGTGAATACTGACTGAATAAGGAACAATTTGGCAGCACAACTATCCTGAAAAAGTTTATGAATGTTCAGTTTTCTATAAGAAATATTTCAAACTTTCCCTGTCACTTCCTATTTCAATACTGCATCAATTAGTAATCAATAAAATAACTTCATTCTATCAGAAATGTGATCACAAGAGTAAGATCAGTCTAAAGACACCAATGAGACAAGAGGATAAATCATATTGTATTTGATTATGCCTATTATTACAAGGTGTTATCCAAAAGTTTGGCTTCCTCAGAGAAAGAAAATTTTGATAGACAACGAGGTTCTTTATTTCCTGATGGAGTGATTTCAAGAGATGTGTGAAATGTCTGGTGAGACACAGGAAATGCTGGGCAACTTGAGAGACAAACAAATTATACAATCTGTTCAAATTCCTCAAACTTTTGGGTAGCATCTCACACAAATGGCAAAAATTATAAATACTATTTATGATCCCTAAATAAATTTTCAAGAAATAAGAAATATTTAAATTATCTCTTTGATGTCTAAAGAATTAATCCTAGCTGTAGAGAGAGAAAAAAAAAACAGTTTCTTTATAATATGAAAAATTAAGTGTTTTATTTTTAAAAAATGTTTAGATAAGATCAACTATCTTCTAATGCCTGACATTGTGGGTGTTATTTAACTCTGTGTGTTTAAACTCTTTTGAGTTGAAAAAAACAAAACATTGCTTTTTCACTGAAGTGTTTAATGACATCTCTTCTGATTTTTTGTCAAATGTTGGAAAACTTAGTCATGTACACATAATCTCATTTTGTTTTTGTGTTTTGTATATATGCATTTTTAGAGTTTGTTTTAGGCTGTGATCCCTGTGCTTTATTAAAAAAAATTGGGAAGGTTTTGATTATATGCTTATCATTAAAATAAAGTTGAAATTCAAAATTTTAGAACTTTGATCTCCATTCCATAAATGCTCTTTCAATATCTAATTTTTATAACATTTTAATTGGTGACTTTTCTGACCATTACCTAGTTTTTGAAAAAGAATGTAGGTTTTTTTTTCTGTTACCAAATTAGTAAGGAAATTGCAAAGAGTAGTTTTACTATAGAGTTGGTCCCTTATGGGAGAAGTGTTTGACAGAAGATTGCATTTATAACATCCCATGCAAATGTGGCGAAGTATATAAGGGGGAAACCAGCCATCCCCTTACAGTCAGACTCAAGGAATATAAAAAGAAAACCTTAGCAAAAAGCAGAAGTAGAACAATCTAGTATGGTAGATCATATCTGAAGAGAGAAGGGCACACATTATCCGGGATTATCATCTGGAAACTTTGTTCGGGCCACTACTGCATATACATTTCAGCACTATATATATATATAATTAAATGTAAAAGAATTTAATAATATCTGTTGATCTTTAGCCTGGAAAATCATGTTAAATGTGTTTCTTCATGCCTCTACTAAATAGTATAATTTTATTGATTTTTATTTGTGGTTTTTTTGATCAAATGATGAAAGAAAATTTGGAAATTATGACAATTCAGTTGTTGGATGCAAACTTGCAATTATTATAATCTGAGATGCACATACACAAAAAAAACCCCAACCTTTTTCCGGTTTAGCCCATTCTAATATGCTTTTACCATCTGGTTTTATATCTAGCTTAACTATATTTTTTAACTACTTCAAGTGGGTGTTTGAATGTAACCGAGTTTTTGGTTATTATTCTAAAAACCAGTCATGTGTAAAACTACTTGGCTATACTGTTTATAGTTTATTTAGTTATTGCTACACTGTCATTGAGAAACTGGATCTGTCTTAATATTCCTTGACCATACTCCTTTTTCTCTAAATATTTTTGGGTTGGATTCTCTTTGAATCTAGTAACATATATTTTAGACATTGTTTTTGTGAACAGTTTGTTTTTTTTGACTGTCTATGTACTAAGTTCTTTTTGACATTCTAAGTAATTTTCTATGTTCTAAGTAGGTTAAGACATTTTACTTATCAATCTAGCAGTATTTAGACTTGCATTTTTGAAGGAAATGCACTAATATCAAGTTTGTATTATGTTGTAAAAATTAAATGGCTTGCTATAATTTCTTTTGGATGCTGATCCTAACCTGTTCTCTTTTGGGGGGGAGGGGGGTGCATGATGCCATTCACTATTGCAGCATTTTTTTAAAACTGTTTTCTTAAATTTCAAAATAGGAAAGCAAATGTTCAGGTTAATTACTTAAAGGATACAACTAATGATGGTCAGAAAATGTACTGATTGAAGCATTTTTAATGCAAAAACAACATGGGGATCATAGTCTCTGAATAAACTGTTGAATACTAATGATGTTTTGACATATGAATACTGAATGATTGTATATTATTTTTTTTATTTTGCTTTCATTTTATACTCTATAACTTGGTGCTTCACTTGTAGATAGATGGTTTGTAGGTCAAATACCTTGCAGTTAAAAGCTGCTCATAAATATGTATATCTATGCACAATATATTAAACTTTAATATTTAAACCAAAATGCTTGCCTTACAGATGCCTGTTCAACTTCATTAATCAAAGAGAACGGCATCTATATATTTGCCTTTAAAATGCTCAAACAAGCAGACTGTCTTCATGCTTGTTGTTTAATGTCTTCTGCTCATGTTGAGCAATTAAATCTACTTAGGATTTTTTACTGTTTAGTTTTTGTGGCTATCTTTCTTCTATCTTCCCCCTCTTTTTTGTTTTTTACTAAATAATGTTGCCTCTTAGAATGGCTTATATTTATTTTGAAGAAGAGGGGGGTACTAATATAGAACTTTTCAAATGATTTATTAATCATTCTTAGGTAATGTGAGATTTGCCAGCACTTGATAGTTGGGCAAAAGACAATTGTTTGCCATGGCCTACACTTGATAGTTACATAATTGCATTGTGAAAGACTTGCTTTAGATCTGTACAGCCAACCTTTAGTTTGATTTAAGCCATTGCAGGGAACTTTGAATGTGTGACATGAGTTTGATAGGCAAAATCTATTAGAAAAATATGGAGAAATATCTAATTTTGAATGTCCTACTATGGGTTTTTTTTTTTTTTAAATGAAGAGACTAACTCTTGCATACTTTTTATTTCTCTTGTTAGTAAAACAAATTCATTCTAAAAAAACGGTAAGAAACACTTATTACAAGACTGTGTTGAGTCTTTTTTTCTCCTATCAATCTTTGTATAAATAAGTTTTAATTGTTCTTTCTAAAATATTTCTCTTGTTTCCTTCATTAGAAAATAAAGCAAATTCAGAAAACATTTTATGCTTTTGCCTATAGAAAAATATTAACTTTATTCAAAGACGATAATAGCAAAATAAAATCGCAACCATTTTCTTAATTCTTATAGTTTAATCTACAAAACGCCTCTTTTTCTAAGGCTTCAAGATGCAGACAAGAATAGATCTCTATCAAGTTTGTAGATTTGTGCAGAGTAACCAAAGGCCACTTTTTTTTTTCCTTTACCATAAAATAATAATTTATCTTTTTTTTCTTCTTTCTGTTAATGTTTAAAAAGAAAGGTAATACTTGGTGCTACCTGACTAATAGAGATGTCAACATGTCTTAAAAGTTATTTTGTTTATATTTTCTTTTATTAAGCATACCTAAACAGATTTTGAATAAAAGATTTTTGTGATATAATTTTTAAGCAGTTTTCTTTGCTTATATTTGCTAAAATCCATTATGAACTTTTTATTTTTTGCTTTAAAAGATCCTGTGTTTTTGTTTTTTGTTTTGTTTCATTTTTATTTATTCATTTTACAGCATTTTCATTAATTTGAATATATTGCCTATCAGTATATATTTACCAAGTGATTGATGTTTTTCTAGGGTATCATGACATTTTGAAATGAAAGTTTAAACTTGTTCTGTATGTTTTCTTGGAATGTGACACTAGGTTAAATATAACACTGTAAAAGATCACTGATACAATACAAATAATATCCATCTACAATTCTTTTTAAAAATTGTTTATTTATATATATAATATACACAATTAAACCATTGAAAGACATCCCATAAAACTTTTCCAGGTTCACATGTGCAGTTATCCGTCTGTGACAGCGTAACTCAGAACCCACAGCATATCCCCATGAAATTTTTGTGTGTACTAATCGGACCCAGGCATGTTTTCAGCAAATTAGTTTTTGAAAATTAAAAAAATAGTGTTTAGGTCTGCATTCACGCTTCACCCTGATAATAATGATCTGGTTTGCATCTATCTATATAATACTGAAAGTCTGATTCTGTTTATCTGTATGTGATCTTGAAGTAGCTGAAACAGTACATTGTAGCCAGAGGTATTGAATTAAGGTACACCCAAAATTAAAGAATGCAAAAAAGCGGAGTGATTTGCAACCAAATAATAATGGTGTGGGGTTTGCATTCACGCTCACCCTGATAATAATAATCTGGTTTTCATCTATCTATATACTGCTAAAAGTTTGATTCTGTTTATCTGTATTTCAGACAGAAGTAATAAAAATAAAATTTAAAAAAAAATAAAAGTTTTGATCTCCTTTAGGCCTTCCATAGGAACCAGCTGAAAATCCTGCCCATTCAAAATTAAAGTTTAATAAATTAGATATCTAAATATTAAAACTGAAGATTATGTGCAACTGCTTTTGAGTAACTGACTTTTTGTTGAGAATCATTTTGGGGACAATATGCTAAATTGGTATAAGGGTATAATAGTACATTGCCAGTTGTACACTATTTAATAATATTATTCCTTCAGCTTATAACAGTCAATCTTCAGATGTTTCTATTTTTGCTCTCAGTGGAAACACTCCCCCACTGTTGTTTTTTAATAATCATTCTGCAAGCTAAGTCCTTTTTCTGATTATTTACCCTGGATGAACTTACAAAATGTTGGACATTTGTGCTTCATCTGTTCTTGATTAGCTTTCTTTCCATTTTTGCTTCTAATCTGCACTAAAGAATGACACTTTCTCAGAATTATTCCAAGAATCCAAGAACTGACTTTGAGTTCTTTAAGAGAAGTGCAGGAAGTAGAAAAATGTTCAGAAATGGATTGAGTGAGTTTAGGTTTTTTTTCTTTTAAGTAGATGCAAAAATAAGACAATTGTTAAAAGGAATTTTATATAGAACTTATTTGTTTTTCTTACCTTCTAATGTAAAAAAAATATCCTCCTCAAATATATAATATTTTTCTGGTATGTAAGAAAAATCAGCCTCTATATAATTGGGAATGACTTGCTTCAAACCCAAATTAGGGTGACTGTAAATACCTCAGTTATACAAATGGTTCTTCAGATGATTGAACTCCTTGTTGTTTGTGTTGTAAACAACGTTTCAAAGAAGGCTGAAGAATGGATCGGCCGAAACGTTGTGTTTACAACACAAACAAGGAGTTCAATCGTCCAAAGACCCATTTGAATATTAATGACCCATCTATAGAAAATACCTCATCGTTAATTTTTATATTTTAATTTTAAAAATGCTAGTTTTCCTAAGGTATGGTCTGCAGGCAAGGATGTATATCATTGTCAAATTTTCAAGACAGTCTTGTTTGCTGTAAAACTGTTAGGAGTGCAATTATTGGACCTAACTCTTTTAATGACAATTCCAAACAATTAAAATCTTCTTCCTGCTTTTCATTGCTTGGACAAGTTTCACTTTTAATATCGTTTTTCATAATAATCTTTTTTACCCTCATTAATAAAAGCCCACACTGCTACCCTAGAGGAATTGGAAAATGCTAATAAGAAATAAAATTAAATCTTGAATGAAATGTTGCAATTTCTTAACTGTTTGGACACGGGTGGACACCTTTTGAAAGTCCATAAACACGAACAGCTTTTTATCTTTCTGAGCTAAAGCGGCTGCTGACAGGTGTGTTTCGTTTACAAACATTGATATTTTCCAACACCCCAAGAATTGCGACCTGGGGACATTGATCAGACACAGTTAAGTTTAAATATCATATAGATATATATTGTATAATGTAACTATATTTGCAGTTCATATTTCTAAATGCATAGTGGTGGTACTTTGAGTGTTGGTCAGTGTTCACAGGGTTAAAGGGCAACAGTAACTGCTATGAGTAATACTGCTTCTGATATTTATAGGTACATTCAAGTATGCAGGTATTAAACAATAAAAATTGAATAATACTTATAACAGTGATACAATACTGATTTTAAACTTGAATAAGCTGTAGAAACCACTCTAAGTTTCTTTATAAAACTGTTTATCTGTTGGTTCCTACATCAACTTATCTCTGCCTCCCTTGATTTTTACTAAGGTTGGCTTTGTGTGGCACAGGGTCATATTATGGGGGCACCCAGTCAGGATTGCATTCACTATAGCAGTAAAGGTCTGAGATTAGCTTGTTAACCACTATTTCACACCAAGGAACCCTATCTCTCTGCCTCTTCTGATATGTAATTTACTGTGGGTCATGAGATTAACTTTTGCTTGAAAATATCACCTTACTAAGTATCTGAATTCACCATAAATTGCAGCTGGCACATGTGGATTATCTCCAATGGATTTGTCTTTTAAGTAGAGATAGAGATATAGATGTGGATGTAAATAAAAACCACAGAGATTGCGTTTTTTGGGTTTACTTTAGTTGAACTCTGATAAAGTAGCTTTTTTTCTGTGTCTAGCTGTCTGTCTGTCTCTCTCTCAAGGTTTTATTGCAAGTGCCTTATTAGGTAAAGCTAAAAGGGTAAAGTGTCCCGTCTTTTAAGAGACAACTCCCAATGGAGTATGAAAGCCAGTGACAATGTCCCGGTTTCTGTTCCATGTGTCAGCTTAGTGATCCTTGCAAGTCTCAAGTGTGGTCGAGACCAGGACTTTATTCCTACAGATTTTTATGACCACCCCCTTGGCAGGATGCAAGTCCACCGAAGGGATACCTCCACAGGGATTATCTCACAGCTTAGAGTGTACTCTATAAACTGTTGAGTGCACAGGGAAATTTATCCTAATGAAGAGTTTTCCATATTCTTCGCTCATACCAGGAATCGAACAGACATGCTTACCGTTACACTATCCAAGCAGACTTATTAGGTATCCTTACAAACATTTCCTTTTGATGCTTTCACAATGGCTGCAATTGCAGTGAAAATATATTTTTTATATTTATATTGGTTAATGGGTGAAAATGTGGAATTGAATAAGTAAGAATTCATCCTAAAAACAATACTCAAAACAGCTGATAAGAAACAGGAATTAGAGTTCTTATTTTATCCTGAGTGTTAACTTGTAGATGCCTTTTTTGCCACCTATGAGACTAAATCATTTATCCTAGGATTTGTTATATTCTATAGGTTAATTACTAAATAGCATGTTTGGCTAATAGTAACATGTGTTCATGTAGCTTGGTAGTAGGACATTTGAGAGAAAGCTAAGTGGTTTGAGGTTCTATGCCAAGCAGAGATTAGTCAAAAGGAATTGATAAACTTTCTAAAGAACAAATCTCTTATTTCAACTCGGGCAGTATTTTATTAAAGTGACATTCTAATGAACATGGCTTAATTCAGATATTTACTTTACACAAAATTAATTTATGAAGATGGAAATTCTGCAGTCTTCACGACTTACCAAACTTTTCTCTATTAAGAACTGGACAATTTGCATGTTTTTTGGGTTTTTTTTCAGCAAAGACGTCAGCCTACCAATTTCAGCAAATTAGTCTTTTTAACTATAATGGTTGGCTTATATGTAATCTTAAGCAAGTCTTTTTACACCTTATACCCACCTCATTCTGCCTTTTGAAAAATCTAGAATTATGAATACTCACTTTAGTTTGTTGTGGCTCATGTTTGTCTGTATATTGACTATCCCTTAGGAATATGCCTCAAACTTGAATTTTATAAGTAACCATTGACATTTTTATTGAGGTTTTTCATATCTTATGGCTGCTGAATTCAATTATATGCTTGTTAAACCTATTATGAATATCTACACATTACCTCCAGATTGATGAATATAAATTTGACTTTTAACATTCATGTTCACTTCATTTTAATAGTTAAGGCATCTCCATTTTTATTTAAAATGTTCAATTAAAATATGTTTATTTTAAAGTATTTTCAAACTTTTTAGGAAAAAAATTTCATAATTTAAATTTAAAATTTTTTTTTTAAATAACACTGAATTTTAAAAAATAATTTTAAGCCACCCATTTCTTTTTAAAAAAATTTTTTTTAGTTTTACACAAATGTTTTTACTAACACTCAAAAGTAATTTTGCTTTTTATTTAGGGAAGGGAATTCTTTTCAAGTCAGCTGATTTATTTAGTTATTGCTACACTGTCATTGAGAAACTGGATCTGTCTTAATATTCCTTGATCATACTCCTTTTTCTCTAAATATTTTTGGGTTGGATTCTCTTTGAATCTAGTGACATATTCTTAAAATATTTTAGACATTGTTTTTAACATTTTTTTTTTTTTTTGGCTGTCTAAGTAATTTTCTATGTACTAAGTATTTTTTATTATTTACATTTTAAGTAATTTTCTAAGTAGGTTAAAACTTCCAGATCGAATAAAAGACATGTTTTATTTAGGGAAGGGAATTCTTTTCAAGTCAGCTGATTTGTTTTATTTATATTGACAGAGTTAATTTTGATTGCATATTTTTCATCTGGTCAATCTTTATTGTTAATGGTTTGTGAATGAGTTGGGGGCGGGGGAAGAGTTGTTAGTAAGAAAGTAAACCCGGTTCCATTTGTAATCTGAGAGTGGGGTTGGTGTCTGCCACTCCAAGTTCAAAACATGTCAGACTCCAGGTCTGGATGGAGAATGATATGCTTTATTGTATATGTTTTTTTCTTCTTTTTTTTTTCTTTCAGGATATGTTTTTAATTAAAACAAAAAAGAATTTACTCCAGAAACAGTTATTTTTATTAATAAACTTTATCTCTATACAAATTAATCTATTTTTGTTTTTATTTCTCACTGCCATATTTATTTGGCTTTTTACTTTATTAATTTATTTTCAGCAGAGATTTACTTTTAGTTTGCTGAGGTTGGTTTAAAGCCATATAGAGCCGAGTGGGGATTAAACTTATTATGAATGACTTACAAGATAAGCTTTTCCCTCCCATACCCTAGAAAAGTGTTTTCTCCAACAATCTGATTTTATACTTATTCTCATAGGTGAATGGGAACTCTTTTGTTTAGAGAGGCAAAAGGCTTGACTTGCCTGAAATCTTACACTGTTTTGCCTGAATGAGGGGGTGGTGGGAGTAGCTACACCCCTGGCTAATAAGTTTATGCTTATTCTAGTAAAGGTCATAAAATGATATACCAAAAAAAACAAATGTCTGCATTGTGGCACTATTAATAGTATCTAGGAATGCAATATTCCTACACTTGCATGGGAAGTCAACCAAATTTTGGCTGAAGTTGGAAAGGACAACATTTGATTATTATGTATTACATTTTTTCTGTTTATTTTTCTAGTCTTTGTCATTTTTTGTTTTTCATGGATTTATGATTCAAATTTGTTTAATAACAGTTTTTTTTCCCAGTAGTAAATCAATCTTAACAAAATTATTCCATTTGAAAATTTTCAAAATGTATGGATTATCCTTAAAGTTGGGTTGAAATTGGCATCTCGATGTCAACTGCTAACATCAGGAATTAATTCTTTCAGGTTCAGGTTACCTCCTACAAGACTGACCACTACAGGTGACTCTTTAACTTATTGTTCCAACATGAATTTGAAAGAGAGAGAGACTATCAGCTGCTCTAATTGAAATGTCAAGGCAGGTTTTGTTAAAAATAACACAAACTTTCCTTAACAGGGCAAAGCAAATTGCCAGCAGGACAACAGCTACTTCTCAATGAAAGATTCACAAACCAACTGGCAATGCATACTCCATTAGCTTCTAAGACACACTCCCTGCTTCTAAGATGTGCTCCCTTATATACATAAAAACAAAAATGTCTGATTATGTAGCGCCCTCTATGTGCACACAACATACAAGGGGGACAACTCCCATTTCAACAAGATCAAAAGCCACTACAAAGATGTTTGAATGGCAATGATGTTGTGTACTGAGAATTGTCTTTTTGTCAATGAAGATTTGGTCAGAAACGACACCACACCAAAATATGTGCTCCCTTATATACATAAAAATGAGAGAATATTGATATCCTCATTGCCAAAATAATATAATCACATGCTATTGTTGAGTACCTTAGTCACCGCTAACCAAATGAATGGCTATCTAGCTACCACCATACCCTGTTTACAGCACTCAATACATCAATTACAAGTATTTGTTTCATCTTGTTTTTTATTGTCTCAATGCCAGTCTTAGCACCATAAATCTAATGGATTTCACATGTTCTTAATCAGTGGAAGTAAAGATGAGGACGAGTAATCATTTAACAAAAGAAATGATTTATTTCAACTATTATACGCTGGTAGAAATAACAACAACTCTATAAACAGAGCATAATGTCTTAGGTAGGATTCGATCAGTTACATTATTTCATGAGTGCAGTGTATCAGATTTTAGTGAGAACTTTCATAGTTTGTTTTCTTAGCAGAGGGAGTAAATGTGCGTCCTTTACAACAACATAGAAACATCAATTATTGGTAATTATTATTATTATTACTACATGTGTCACACCAAGTGTCTGGTGGTTATCGCAGAAGATTGAGTCACTCCTGAAATCTCCAGCACTTTGCTCAGTGTCCTAGCAAGCTACAGCAACGCTGTGGTGTGGACAGTCAATTCTTCCTTGAATTTCTAATTCAATCCAATCTCGATTCAAGTGTTTTTGGGATGGTTCCAAGTGCACCAACTATTATGGACACAACATTAACCTTCAACAGCTTTTACAGATTCCTGTTCTTGGTATTTTCCCATTTTGTTTTTGTCATCTTCACCCTAGCCATGACTATGATCTGGTAGATCCTCTTTTCCTTGTTTACATCTATCAGACCCTGTCTTCTTGCTTGGAGGGTGTGGTTGGTCTGGATCTCAGAGTATCTCATTCTTTTTATTTTCTAGGACAGCCTATTGTTAATGCTGTTACCATTTGCTTACATAATCGAATCCAAATGATTTGCACAATTCCCAGTGTATCACTGTCCCTACTCTGTAATACCTGTTCTTATATTCCTTTCAAGCCAGATTGCCATATTCACTTTGCAGTCTCATCTATTTCTCAGCGGACAACATTTGCAGTTTTTCTGTATTTTGTCTAGTTTTGCTTTAGCATAAATCCTGGTGCATTATTTATGGCATCTAATGATAAGAGATTCCGTTTTTATTTTTAGGTGTCCTCTGCATAACTTTCTGCCTTTAAAATTCTCTGTGTAAAGTTTTTGTTTCTCATTTTCCCTTGTTGAGTTGCTCATTATTCAAGCATTTGTAGCCCCTTTTGTCTGTTGCCACTGGGCTTCATTAACAATACATATAGAATCTAATGATATAGCCAGGTGTGTCTCATTTCTCTGGCATCATCTCAAATTAAATTGCTCTGAGTACTCTTTGTGATGAAATTAATCCTTAACAATACAAAAACATAGATCGTCATAGATGGTAGATGACTTGCAAGGGTTAATAAAGAGCACAAACGATGGCATAGTCTAGCGTGTGTTAGACGCACACATGTGTGTAAATGTGTTTATGTATGTATGTATGCATGTGTTAGTGTGCGTGTATATGCTTTTGCGTGAGGATATGTGTATCCGTTCTATTTTTTAAATATGCGTGAATGTGTGCTAGTGTGTGCGTTTGTATGTACTTTCATGAGTTACTGTGCATGTGTGTGTGTGCTTATATTTGAATGCGACCGGGAAATGAAGTCGGCAGGTAACTTGCTTGACCGGGAAAATGAAGGGCGGGATATCACCGGTGGTAAAATGCGACAGGGAAATGTGTCAGCATCCTGGAAAATACGGGGACGTATGGCAACCCTCACTTATACTTGTTCAAAAATGAGTTGGTTTCAATATCATGGATTACTTGTTTGTTTTTTTTATATATAAGAATCTAGATAACTTTACAAAAATAAAACGTTTGCTATTCATTTGTATTGTGTATAATTTTGAGAAAAGTCATTGACATTCCAGGATCTGTTCTGAATGTTGAACTCATTTTTTTTATGTTACTGATGTTGTTGAAATTTATTTATTTATTGATTTAATAAAGCTAAAGCGAGAATAATGTTTATTTATAGCGTTAAAGGTCGTGTTTTATTTCTAATCTCTACGGAACGCCTTAAATGACCTGTAACCAAAGACTTTTTAATCATGAAGCTACTTGGCGATGCCTTTGCTTTTCAGATCTTTCCCATGGTAATAGATTCTCCAGTTTCTTTTATTGTTAAATAAGCACGAAGTTTATTACTATCTCTGATGGTGACTATATATAACGCGACCGTTGCTAACAAAAGAGATAAGCGACCTCGCCGTTTTAGTTTTGCTTCAACGAAAGTATCACCCGCTTTTCAACATTTCCCTTTACGACACTTTTTCGCTTTTACACAAAAAAAAGGCAAAACGCGAAAATAGCATTCAACGTTTGCTTTGAAGTGAGCCGTTATAGAAGCAGCAGCCACTCTCTTCCTCTATCCCACACCCCAGTCTCCTGTACCTCCAACCACCACAAACTCCGACGACTCAGCCTAGTATACCATCATCACCATTTTTTTTGTGTCGGAGAACGTTCAAAAGATTTCGCCCTATAAATTAATGGTAATTGCTCCTCGCTTTACGCCATTTTGGCTCACGAAAAGTTTTTATGGGAACGCCCCACTTTCGGATAGTCCGGTTTGAAGAGTCGGTGTGTCTGAAATACAGGGTGGGTGAGAATTAGCTCCCTATTAGAATGAATGTCCTGTACGAAGCCCTGACCTTACTCCCTGTGACTTCTTCCTGTGGGGTGGGCGAAAGAGGAGGTGTACCACACAAGACCACAAACTCTGGATCAACTGGAGGTTCGAATCCGGACTTCCTGCAAAGGTCTAACGAGGCCATACAGAAATTGGTGGACAACGCCGGTACTTACGTTGAATTTTAACACAGCAGACAAATTCTACCATTGTATGGTCCAAAGTAAAACTAGCTTGATTACAATCGACCAATAAATGATTAAGTTATTTATCCCAATAGTGAGTTTCTTTTCACCTGCCCTGTATACATTGCAAATGGACGATGGGAAACATCGTGCTGTAACTGTTTTAACGAGGTGGACCAATTTTGTTTCATTGAATTTTGGATGAATTCATTGCCAGAAACCAGATTTAAAGCCAATGTATATGCGTTTATGTCTTTGTGGTTATATGTTTAGCTATTTGCTCTGTTCTGTAAATCTAGGACATTTCATATGTATTGTAATGTCGGAAAAAATGACATAGGTGAAAGCAGCAAAAGTGACTTATCACTCATGCCATTAAAGCAAAGAGATGAATTAGCTGATAATAAACAATGCACACGATGTGTAATTAAAGGTATTGTCAATGGATTTAACAGTGAATGACACTTCTAAAAATGTACTGCAATAATTTAACACAACGTTCCAATTTAATAAATACTAATAAACAGAAGGGTGAAAATTCACCGTACCTCTGTTCGTGCTGGCAATGGCGAGAATGGTCAGAGAAAGAGAATTAGCCCGCTAAAACTCTTTAAATACCTCTGTGAGCCTGACGTCATTAATTCCTGGAAGAGATGTTAGCTCTTTCCCTATTGGTGGACCTGGCTGCGACGGCAGGGATAAGATGACTGTAATTCTGAATCTAAAGAGGTGGTAGCTCTTATCAAGGGCAGATAATTCTTCTAGGTATGTATATCTTATTTTATATTTTAGTGGTATGTGACTTACTAATAAACTGAAAATTAGTTCTGATGAATAAATGATATATTATGCAGTTTTTTTTAAACAGTAACTATTCACCATCGTTATCATTTAATAACGTTTGTGTGACACACGAGCTTAAAGAATAAAAAAAAAACTGAAACTTTCAGATTTTCTTAATACCTCTTTGAAAATGTCTTCGTGTAAATACTTTTCTTCTTCATAAAACTAAATTAAATAAAACTGAAAATAAAAGATGATAAATAAATTTGATAACTGATGAAATAAGTACTGGAAGTTTTTTTTAATGTAAGCATATTGAGCACTAAGATTCCAGCTGTTGGTTTTTAAATAGTAAATCTATACAATTTTTTCAAGCACTCGTGCCAAGTTCTATGTAGATTGTAGATAAATACCGTATTTGCCGGCCTGTAAGACGCATGGTTTACTGCAATTCATCCAAACCACATTGCTGTACATTTCGATCTTTTGTAGGCGCCCCATCCCTTAGTCCTACTCCAGCGCACTTGACACAGTGTAATTTGCATATAGTTTTTTTCCCAGTGTACGTCTTATATATCGGGAAATACGGTTTTTATATCAGATTTTTTCCTTAACAGCACAAACGTTATAAAAACTTCTATATACAATTAGTGGTGTAGTGCTGCGGGTCTTTTGTGGGGGAGTGAGAACGGAGTTCCCTCACAAGTCACAATTTATATACTACTAGCATTCTCTATTTGAACAATTCACCAATAGGAAGAATTAGCCTGAATATGTAAAAATATATGGCCTCAAAACGTCTCTGAAATTGGTTAAATCTTTTTTTAAATTCAGGTTGGGGGCTTAAATCTACGAGAGCAGGCAGCTCTACGTGTCCACTTCTTTTTTATCACTCCACTACTGTATACAATATGGACATCAATTCTTTAATTGCCTTCCTTTTCTTGAATAAAATCTATTTTTTTGTAACAGAACGTTTTGTTTTTAGATTTCTTTTCTGCAAACTGGTTGGTGGGAGGATTTTATATTTTCAGAATGTTAGCGATATTTGAAAGTTCATTTAATAGTTTTCGTTGAGATAAGTGCTCTAGAAAACATGTAACCAGTTGAGCATCAACAGACGCCCAATGTTACGTCTGAAGATGAACAAAGAATATGCCAGTAAACACGTAAATTAAAAGCACAAAACACTGCACCTGAATAAACAAACTTTTGACAATGCTTTCAAACGTCTTATTCAACGTTTCAACATATCAGCTGTAAAAATATTTTCATCAAATATATTTTAAATGAAATATAAGGGTAAATTGTACATAGTTGTTTATCGCTGAAGTATCTCTCTGTAGAAGCCTGTTGCAGGGAATAGACAAAAGACCTGTTATTCCAATCCAGTTCTACATTCAACACATGTTTTTAGTTATTATAAAATTGTCCTAGAAACCAATCAAAGAAGTTTTTTTCATACCAAATAACTCACTTGTCTTCTTTTCTAGTCTATGAATTCAGATACCGACAGTATTCGTGTCATGACAGGCATAATGCGTAGAAATGCTCACTAAATCGGAAGAATAACAACTAATTACGTACATGTGTCATTTCAGGCGTGTACCGTAATTTCCGGCTTATAAAACATCACGGAAAAATCAGATGAAAGTCACAGGTGATCACCAGGTCGTCTGCTGCTCTAAACTTGGGGAACAAAGGTGAAAAGTTCAAGTTTCATTATGAAGTCTCTTGAAAAACATACATAATCTTTGAGATCAGTGGCGTCACTTGTATAATGTTGTCTTGTGTTTAGTGCCTTTGTTCGCTTTGTTGGTCTTTCTGATTTAGCTGTGTGAAGTTCTTCACAGGCAAACAGCCCAGCTAAAACAGAAAGAATGACAAAGGCACTAGTACCAGACATTATAACTTGGTGGATGCGGGATGTGCGTTTTTACTTCGAATTCTGTTGTTTTCTTATGGAATTTTCACTTTAACCACATGCAACTATATACATTTAGGCTGTACCTATATTGTAATTAAAAGGCGCAATTTTGATTTTTCTAGTTGTTTATTGCATTCATTAATATACGGGAATTACGATTTACGAGTAACATTAGTACAACAATTGCTACGAACAATGATTGGGTGTCCATTGATGTTCGAGAATTTAGAGACGAAATCATTGCCAGATGTGTCGTGCGACATGAGAAACAACTTAGCCTTGTTTTGTTTTAGTACAAAAAACATTAATAATGATTATGTATGGTCTGGTACGGGTGGAGGTTCATTGGGATGACACCAGGAATTACCGCACTGGGTGACACCAACCCTAGTGACGCCACTGTTCGAGATTGAAGTTTCCATAAAACTGCAAAAGTTAATTTGGGGAGTGTAATGGTACATGCAAACTTAAGAAATAATAACACTGATATAGAACAGCTTTTGTTTTTATTGATATTTATTTTGATGCCTGGAGTTTTGGTAACGATCCAAAACACGGTTTGACTATCTAGGTTAATGATGCCTCGATACAGCTTTCAACAAAAGTGTCTTCTATAGTTCCTTACACGCTTCAGCAAAGAATTTCTAGAAATAGGCTGCCTGAAATTTGAAAAAAGGCTTTACAGCTTGTATAAATCTGGACAGTATGTTAACATCTTTTAAACTTTATAATTTTTTAATTCTTTCTTCTTTTTCCGATTCTACTCAATCTTGCGGTACTCGTAATTCTAAAGTTTAAAGATATTTATTCATATCATTCAACAGATGGTCAAAGTTGCAGTGGATAAAAGCGTTTTCTTTTTCTTTTCTTTTCTTAAAAAAACAAACATCTATTGACTTTTATGACCAGCATAATTTGTTAACGTGCACCAGGCATCTTGATAAGCCCACATTTTATGATCTACAGAAAGTCTAAAGAGTTTTAAAACCGACTAGACGAATGCTATCTAGTTGTCGAGTTAGAAGTAATGTGTAAATATGACCTTTTCAGATACACATATCGAATCTCTATATAAACTTCGAATAAAGTTGCCAAAGACAAGACTTAAATTTGCAAATAGAAAATTTGGAATCATAATATTTTTCTACGACTTGCAAGCCACAATGAAAAGAAAGTTAGACTTATTAGTGGAATTAAGTTGTTAAAGATACAAACATGCACACATATACAAATGCGTGCGCACACGCTCCTACATACACGCACACATACACACGCACGCATGCGCACACACATAATATTTCCCCCAAAATGAAAAATGATCGCAAAATAAACCGGTCGATTTTTTGAGAATTAAAAAGACACATAAGATAATCGTACAGTAAAACGATCTATGGACATTGGATAAGTATAGAAAGAATTGAAAAAAATAATGCAGTAAACCCTCGCTATAACAAACTAATTGTGAGGTGGAGGGGGTGGTCGTTAAAGCCGAAAGTTCGTTATACACGATGGTTTCCCCTCGTTCGGTAAATAAGTGAGTTCAGTAGTTCGCCACATTTAACGAACATCGTTCGGTAAATCCAAAGGCAGTTCGGTTGGCCATCGTTCTATTTTCGACATTACCATATATCGTTCGGTAAATCCAAAGGGAGTTCGGTTGCCCCTCGTTCTATTTTCGACCATGTTATGTTATCTTTGTTCGGTAAATAAGAAAGTTCGTTATGGATCACGTGTACGTCGCATTTATCGAACTTCGTTCGGTAATCCGAAGTCAGTTCGAATGGACCCATGAGTTCGTTAAAGCCGAAATTCGTTATATCGAGCTTCGTTATAGCGAGGGTTTACTGTAATTTAGTTTTGAGATAAGATTTTCCAACATTATCGAAAAAAATTGCCACTTCAGCATATTTTGTATTTTTCTCTTGGACCGGTAAATTTTCCGACCATTTTTACTAACTAGTATTTTTAAGCCAATTCATTCTTGCTTGTAATGTCCCATGAACCGGAAATATAATCTTAAAAAGTAGAAACATTCTGTTGTCTCCAATATACTTGTGGCGACTCACTTATTCTGTAATTACATTTCTGTATGTGTGCATGTATTTGAGTATGATGATTTTGCGTACACATGTGAAAGTCTATTGTAATAATCAGTGGCATCAAAGCTCAGTAAGACTGGGCGACGGTTCGATGCAAAGATCTTCATTATTATAATTAATAATATTTTTTGCAGTTCTGTGCTCAGTACGTTGGAAACGCTCGCTGTTTAAAGATATTCCTCCTCGGCCCTTGAGCAAGTTGCACAACACAACTCCATATACACAGCATGTTTACAGAGCCTGGCCCGCATGGCCAGTCGACAGTTCTTTGGCTCATAGCGATCAATGCACGAATCATCTGCAATGGAAACCAAATAAATAAAATAACAATTTGATAACAGAGAAATAATCTATACAGTTGTATTTATAAGTAATGGGAGCAGATGAGAATTATCTTTCCAATTTCTGATGCTTTTCAGTGTCTCTTCTTAATAGATTTAAACAGTGCCTTAATTGAAATAATGGATTACTAATGGTCATCATTGGTTAAATACAAATGATTTTCTAGCATGCAATATTCATTGATTTGAGGCAAAATAAAACTAGATATATTTAAATGAATAATTCCAATAAGTCAAGCCTTTTTATGGCCTGCTTTCCATCCATTAATAAGTGATCCGGTCCGCAGATGCAAAAAGGTTGCCGACCCCTGCCTTAACACAACAAAAAAATGTCACAGTTTCTACTACAACAGACATAAATTAATATCTAGTAACTGGTCGAATGCCCCTGGATTTAAATAAACAATATTAGATGGGAGAGTTAGGATATCAACATTCGAACATTAAGTCTACAAACACCGTTAGAAGTTGCACAATTTTCATCTAAGTAGACGCAGTTTTCTCATGGAAATTTTCATTGTTCACAACTAAAGAAGTTGACATTTGTAAATTTTCTGGGCCAGTGGAATAAAATTAAGCGATAGTTGTTTGTCAGTCACGCTGCTGTCTTTTCAAAATACCGTCTATCATACTGAATGCTCTAGATTTGCGCCATTTGTTTACTAAAAATTGAACAATTCAATAATTTATCCATTATCTGTAAACCACCATTAACAACACCGTCATAACGTGCGCCGGTCAAGGATATCCCCTTAATGGATTATCCCGAGTTTATTCGTTTAAAAACAATTTTGTTATTCCCTTCAAAACATCATGAGCTAACTTATTTATAAATAACTTGATTTTAGACTGAGCCAAAAATATTTGGGCATCCTGCTACATTTTAGAGCAAAAACGAGTCTATCCTGAACTTCTTATGTCCGGCAGCACCTCTTTCGAGAGATTAGTGGCAATAATCAGGCTTACAATTCTGGCAAATAAGGGATGCTTGCCCTGTGTATTTAAAGGTTTTCATAGGTTGTATATGTTTATAGCAACAAATGAGTAAAAGAAAAAACAGTTTCATGATTCCTATATTGCATACTCTTAATTTATAAAACAAAACAGATGCTCTAAAATGAAACGTTGGGTGGACAAAATCGATGTTATGGGTTAATTCCCGAAGAACTGTTGAAGTTCATCATCGACAAAGAAAAAAGCCAGATAAATAGGATTTAGATTAATCAAAAACAACTTTTTCCTGCTTGGTATGTTGAATGTTCATAGAAATTGTCACCAGGTTAATCTCAAAACACAAATGTCGAGATCGTCGTCCTAAAAGGAATGCCGATCAAAGAAGAAACCGTTGTGTTTGAGCTTGAGCATGTCTTGCGAAACGAAAAACATGCACTTTGTAGATGAAGCATTCTTGCCGACTGGCCCCGCCCCTTAGAAATCCTGAGGGAACCAAACATTTCTTTCTGGAAAGGGACTGCGCCTTGGGGTTTCATCTATGATTAATCTTGATGGCCTCAGCGTGTTTATGTTGGAAATCAAGTTGCAAAACAAAAAAAATACTGTTTTGCAACACTTTTATGAGTCACCACAAACGCTTAATCAAAGGGATCCAGTGGTGGACGACGCATATGAAAATGTTTTAACATGGTTTTGACTTCCTTTCTAGGTCCACGTCAGTTGAATTTGTTAGCACCAACGACATTCTTAAAAAAACAAAATCTAATCATTTCACTAGGGATCTACCAGCATTTATTCCTTTATATCGTTCTATCATTGCTATAATTAAATTTGGAAAAATGTTAATACTAAGTCATATATTGTCAAGTCACGTTGAAAATGATATAAGCTAATTTAGAAGTCCTTTTATCTAGCGACAGTTATACGGCAATGGGTGGCATGCCACTATTACAGTGGGGTTTTCTGTTGTTGTTTATTTGGTTCTGAGATGAGAGATAATCCAGTTCTCAGATAGTTATACTTAACGAGGTTCAAAACTACAGCATCACGGTCCACACACACACACACAAGATATGGCTACTTTAAATACGTAGTTGTTTGACTGTTAACTTAATGATCTGCAGGCCTAGCGCGATAACCATCGCTCTCAGCTCTGCGACAAGATCTCCGGCTAATTTGAATATAGCGTCGGATCATTTGGTAAAAGGTCTATTTTACTCCCGAAGTAAACTTACAAGTCTGATTTACATTGTCATATTCTGAAATTGACTCGCAAACCGACGGACTCCATTATATGTCTAGGTTAGAAATTGAATTAAAATGTTTAATAATATCAGTACTTACCTACAACAGATGTTACATTTCTACATGAATTTCTTTGGCAATTCCGACTTTTACTTGGTTTTATAGTTTGTCCACAACTTTCCGATGGTTTGAGTTCTTTATCTAAGCATTTTATTTCTCGAGTCTGTACGCCATTTCCACAGGTTGCACTACACTGAAAAGTCAATAAGAGTTGTTTAGTTTTGTTAGTAATCATTAATCAATATAAATCAGTTCAACGTTACCGTATTTATAGCTAATGTTATTCTCTACTTGTTTATTTCTCCTCTTCTGTGTATATGTACCTTTGTAATTTAAAAAAAACAAAGCCGAGGTGTGGTGAAAATGCACATGAACTCTTTTTTAAGTTCTGTAGTATGTAAGTTAGGTTTTTGCGGAGGTAATTATTTTAAAAGAACAATTTCAGTAAGAAATATCCAGATGCGAAAATAGAAGAAGACGGAGGTTACAACAATAAGAATGACTTTTATTTACTATAATTATGAAAGCTGAAAGGAAAATAATAAAGTGTAATAGATGTTTGTTTCTGCGTGGCAAAACATCCACATACAAAACCTTAAAGCATACGAACCGCAGTTTTGCGGAATGTCTGGGATCAAAACGTACGATCTGCTCCAGTCAGCCTTATTTTATGTTACGCCTTTAAAGGGTGGCAGACCTCAAGCCCGCTCGGCAAATCTGCCCAGGAGAAGGAAATTCCAACAGAAAACCTACCGGTCTTACTACCATCTGCATGGCCCAGTATACCTTACTGGGCCATGCAAGTAAACACTTGGTTTAATGGGTGGGAGCGGCAACGCGCACGCTGTGCCATTTTTCAACAATTTAATTGCGCAGGGCGGAGGATTTTCCACGGTCCCAATCCACAGAGAAGAGAAAATTCCGTAAAACTAGAGTGCTCTCCGGTTGCCAGACCTTCTCCTGCAGCCACCGTAGGAGAATTTGCCTGTCTCATGGGGCCCTTCCTAAATCTTATTCACAAAGTCAATCCATGACATGACATATACATATATAATGAGACAAATCTAGTTAAAATTAAATAAGAATAGCAAATCCGTACTTGTTTAACCTGTTTTAATATACCTACCTCATAAATTAAAAATAAATAAATATGTATCAAAGTTGTACATCAAGAAGAATAAATACAGAAAATATAAAATATTGAACACAGCATTTTCTCTATTCTATTAAAACAAAAGAGAATATGATAATGAATAAAACTGGACTAGAATATTAGAAAAAAACTGATAAATCTAGGCTGGATTCTCTCTAAATTTTCAAATGTTACTTCGTGTCCCATTTTCTTTAACGGCTGAAATCCTAAAGACTGCAAACTGAGAAATAATGAGCAAGCTTGTTAATCAATCATAGTCCACTTACTGCGCTCCATTCAGTTATAAACCATTCGGCTCCACATGTCGACACAGTGCATTCTTCTTTGGTCCATGGCTTTTCTTCTTCTTCACAATTTTCGTCGGGAACAACGTGCAAAAGGTTATTGGCGAACTTTTTCATGCAGGCAACATCTCTAATTCTCTGTCCCTGGCCACACTCAGCGGAACACTGAAATTACAACAAAATGAACTAGAAAAGCAGTATTTCAAGTCCCCGTGAAGGTTAATTTGGTATCAGTTACGATAAACTAAAGGGTCTTCTTCGCTAGTCCCCACCACACTAAATGATTATAGCTCACCGTATTTTTGTTTGCTAAATAAATGTAAATAAAACAGGTTGGGGACATTTCGGCAACTTTGTTGTTATTAGGTTTTAAGGTTGATCAGTCAGTCAGGGGAAACATTAGTTAGTGTTCGGGGCTTTCAACTGTCTTTTTTTAACATTTATTTAGCAAACAAAAATATGGTGATCTGTAATAGCTATAATTATTCAGTGTGATTGGGACTAACGAAAAAGACCCAAACTAAATACCATGTACAAGTAAGTATAAAAAAAACCCTCGTACCAATCATCTGCCTGAGATGGTTACGTAATTTCCAGTGACAATTCTCGATGTTCAAGCTTAGGTAAAAGCCATGTTGATTGCCTTGGCAGGCTGAGCCTCCTCATTTGGAAAATTAGCGTACCACAACCGTGCTACCCCATTTGGCCGGGTGTCCTATTAAGCTAAGTTTAGTAAATATCAATAAAACCCCGTTCCAGATGAGGGTTTTGTATAACATTAAAAAAATCATCGCTTACTGAATTTATTTACATTTGCAAAAACCTTGTCAATCAAACAGTCTTAACAACAGGATGAAAACCACTTTAAAGAACGTGCTTACATGTAATCAATCAATACTTCACAAACA
>VCCN01005310.1:411553-422599 GCA_006491835.1 Architeuthis dux | reverse complement strand
AATAATAATAATAATAATAATAATAATAATAATAATAGCTAAGTTCATCACTTTTCCTGATTTCTAATCTGTTTCAAATTCTTTGATCCATTTTTAGTAATTTGAAATTATTTTCCATTAATATCTTTCTTATGTATTAAGTCTTAAGTATTTAACCGAATCCTGAACTGCAGAGATGCAATTACTGCAGACACAAAGCCTCCTCTTTAGTAAATCGAGAAGATAGGATCCAGTGATCAGGTTCTTGGGCCACACCCATAGAGCACCCAGCGTGGAACACATTCACCGGCGATGGTTTGTAAGACTTTGCAATCAAATGCACTAGCATCAATTACAAAACTTACGAGGTTAATGCAAAAGTTCCCAGTGCTGACATTTGCACAATGTTAGGAAATCTTATTTTATCTTTATTGATTCTACGTACAATCATTCAACTTAAGTACGTCGTTTACAAGCCTTAGTAAAGATTCTGAAGCTAGGAACGTAGATTCCACACGAACTTACGAAAAGGGACATTTATCAGCGTTTAAACATTTATAATTTTTGCTCGACACAGAAAAACTCCTTTTTTGACAAGATAGTCATTGGCGTTGAAAAACTTTTAAAATACGAGAATCCAATATGAAGATAATGATAATGCATTTTGCCACAGAGCAAAGAGTGTTAAAGCTTTTCTTCGGGAAAGGCATATCAATTCAATGTTTTGTGTCATATCTGTGATTTATTTATTCGCTGCAGTAAAAAGAATCTGGATAAATATCCTCTAAGCGTGCTTATTCCATAATTTTTGCCAGGGGTTGTAGGCAAAACACAAAAATCTATGAGACCACACATATTTAACACGAAACAAAACATACATGTACATAAATATTCGCATACATAATATTCTTACCACTCATGTACACAAGGACGTCCTCACATACATTTACATGAACACGGCAATAATCCTCTTAGTATCTTCATTCTCTCTCTCTCTATTTCCCAATCTATTTCTTTCCTACCTCTCCCCTTCTCGCTATCTCTCACCTTCTTTCTCTCGCCCCCATCTCTCTCTCTCTCCATCTCTCCATCCCTCTTTGTCAAGACCCACAAATAACCTTAATCTAATTTAAATTTAGTTAAAGTTTTATTTTAAGTTTTAATCTAATTTGTTACAGTCTAATTATTTAAAGCCCCAACTCAGCGAGCAACCCCAAATCAGCTTACTGTCTTTGCCTGAAATGTTACCACAAGCACACGCAGACTTTTGTAAGGAGAGGTATTTCTTCTTTCATTTATTACAATAGACTAGGATTTAGTTCTCTCATTCAAGGACTAACAATAATGAGTGCCATCGGCTTGGCACTAGAATGGAACCTAATCATTAGGGACTTGTATTCTTCAGCTTCACTACTAAACTATACATCTTGTAAAGACTGTTTCACCGCTTATTATCCTATGGCCATATTTAACGATTTCATATTTTCTTCTCTAAACTTTAATTTGTAGCACACTGGTTACAAAATGTATAGTGCATTCAAAAATGTTATCCATATTTGATGCAAGATCAAATGGGGGTAAGATTGTGTTGCGTCAATCATCCATTTGGTGAAAGCATGTCTGCCTTGGAAATGTGCATTAGAGATCCTGGTTTTACCTGGGCTAGAATTGTCAGATGACAAATAAGCAATTACGGAAAATACCACGCAGTCCAGGTCTGAGTTTTTATCTCCCATAGCAGAGTTGGTGGTGCGAGAGTCTAATATAGCTTCTGAGCCGCGTTTATATTATAATCAAATCTACTGTTAATTTTCTAGACTTCGATATCGGATTAGGATAAATACGAGATGTTACCAAAAAGTTCGAGGAAATGGCTTCCCCACAGAAAGAAAAATTGATAGAAAATGGTTCTTTATTTTCCAGGTGGATTGATTTTGAGAGATATATGTTCAAATCCCCACATGAGCTCTATTGGGCAAAGGTATAATAATTTACATGGTTTTGCTCGAATTCTTTTTGGGGGGCGGGGGCATTTGCTCGTACGCCTATGACCCACCCCCCGAACTTTTGGATAACACCCCTTATAGTCTCTACTTATCTATATGGATTGAACGGTAAACCGTCTATACTTATCTATATAGATAAGTAAAGACTAAAGAGGTGTTATCCAAAGGTTCAATACTTATAAAATTCGCAATATCTACAGAATATGAACGTGTACATATGCTGGCCCTGTTCCTCTCCTTTTCACTGACTCAACCCCCATCATTGTCTGGAAGGGTTTAATAAGGACTTGGAAGCTGTGACACGAAGACTTCTTGGTCGTTTGCAAATTGTTATATTTTGAACATCGTTAAAAGTCTAACTGACGGCAGCGGATGTTGGCGAGCCATGTTCCAACGAGTCAAACGATATAACCCAAGTGAGAGACGCACCACTTGACAAAATATTGAATTAGACACGAAGAATTGGATGGCAGTATTTCGTTGCTTCAGTCCAGTTTTAATGTTTATTTTATCCAGCATCCGCATCTACAGGAAGTGCTCCATGTCTTATGGAAAGGAAGCAACAATGAACTGGACACTTTGTTCAAGAACCAATCAATGTTTGTCTCCCTCCTCCTCCTGCTCCTCTTATATCTCCTCTAAAGATATTTCCTTCCGTCTTTTCTCAAGAAAGCAAACAATATAAATTCAGGATTTCCGATATTTCCTGTTGCATAATTGCTATTTTATGCCTATAAACAGAATTTAAAACGAACCTGTGAAGATTTCTCTTTTACGTGTACGGTTGCATTCAAAGAAAAACAATCACAGTTCATGTCCACCAGTCAATTTTAAAACATGAGAAATGAAAATAACTCCGGAAAACCTACTCGTAGGATTTGCTAACAAAATAATCCTTCATCTTACATTTAGAAAAATCATGCTTTAGTGAAATAACATTACCTTAATTATAACGAAATTACTAATTAATTTAACATATATTATGTTATGACAAATTCATATTACTTACACTTTTAAGTAGTAGTATTTATAAGAATTGACTGTATTTGATGATATATAAGACGACACCACCCCTTATTTCAGCCGGGGATATTGAGAAAAACGCATTTCACAGAATTCCTCTCATTCATAATCCATTTTTGGATGGACAACGAAGGTTACGTTTATCTATTGAGCCGTTTTTAGGGAAAAGGTGAGGTCTTACATGTCGTCGACTACGGTAATGAGAAAAGGAACATGAACAGACAATATTCCTAGTGAAAAATATTAATATATAATGTTATATCTTTAATGTTTGACTATTTTACTTTAGCTGAAAAGTCTTTTGGTGGTACAGCATTTTAAAATGCCCGAAAATGTGACGTAATTTTAAATCCTCTAAACGATTATATCTTTTCAAATCTGGATTACTTTCTGACGTTTCTTCCTCTGAAGAGTGTCAGACAAAAAAAAGCTTTTCAGCAATTATGTTGTTTATGTTGTAAATATATATGGGTATATGTAGTTGTTTCTGTTTATTTTGCTTTGCTTGGCAATGAAAAAGAATCAGTGTAGACATACCTAAAGGGTCACGTTCACCGTAACTCGATAGGCAGGTATGAACAAACGTATTAATGTACAGATTTTATCTCAGTAGATGTGTCTTAACAACCCACTGGATTGTGAAAATACTCCACAGATCAGGTGACAAATATTTATCAGTATAGATAGAATATTGAAGATCTTGCAAGCACACAACCTGTCGCCCAGAAAAAGAACACATTTCATTGGTTTAGAATAAAAATTGTCTTTCTGCTTGAAATTTACAAAGCATAGCTTAGTATGGAACAAAACCTAATAGTGGAGCAATGTGGATAGGAAGACTGCGTTGCACCTTTTATTGCTCATTTTACAGTCTACGACAATTAAATAAACAGCATGGATCAGAAATAAAGAAATTGCCTCTGGCGAGTAAAGCTATAATAAAGATGAAAAGTAAAACTAGTCAAAAATTAATAATGAAAATGTTTCATCTAACTACAATTGAAGAAGTATGTGTGCGTGTGTGTGTTTGTGTGTGAGTGTGTGTGTATGTGTGTGTGTGTGCACTGCAATTACAGTTGACATTCGCCAGATATATTAGTCAACACGCAAGGCAGTGCAGTGTTGAGTTTGAAGGTGCTCGCCAGAAATTTAATACAATTTATCTAAAATTATAGATCTAAATTTTGATACAAAATATCTAAATTGGCAATAGATCTAAATTTAGATATAACATATCTAAATTGGCAACATAGAAGAGAAGTAACCGAAATATTCGAAGCTGTAGTTTCGTACGACAGACGGAAAATTATGTTACATGAGTATTATTGCAGGCTGCTACACATTCATAAAGTCCGGCCCTTTCCAAACGTGCACCTTTGGAACAGGCATCTGCCCTGGTCTAAGAAATTCGGACAACTTAATAACTCTTGCTTCCAATATCTATTCTTCTGTTTCCTCCATATCTCAGGGTAAGTAATTAGGTAACTTAGAAACAATACTTACAAAGCTGGTTGTTACTGTGTGTGTGTTCTGTGATGTTGATTTTGCAGGCATACCGAGGAATTGTCACTAAAGTACGAATCCCAGGGAGCATGCGTCGTGGGCTACTCTTGCGGATTACATGTTCGCATTTGGAATCTTTCGATGAGCAACACGGAGAGGAAACGCATCCAGATATCGACTACAAGGAGAGGAAGAAAAGAAATACAAATTATAGCTCACTTGCAAGGTACATATACACACACACACACACATATATATATATATACAAAAGTATATATACGGATGAAAACACTGCTGCATGCATTGTTAATCAGTTTTGTTTAAGGTTCTGCCTATACATATCTCTTGCTTATAGTTGCTAGAATTAGGTCTTTTTGGTGGCCTTTAGTCCAGTATGCGTGTGTGTGGGGAGAGAGAGAGAGAGAGAGAGAGAGAGAGAACATTTTATGTAAGATGTTAAGGCGAAGATTTTCGTTTGGAATTATGTAAAACAGTACCTTATCTTTAACTTCTATTACTGTCTTAACAAATAATCTACCAATGAAGATGTATATCATACATCGAAATATGCATACTTCATCCTTCCTCTCGAAGGATATAATTCCAAATATTGAGATAGATATTTTACAAAATGAATTTGAATTAAGGAAATATAAGAGAAGCATATTTGTAAATAACCAATAATTGTTTAAGAAATAAGATGAGTGATTGATTTAGTTAATTTTTCGATGTCAATTCATATCCTCGGAACATTATCGGTAACGTTAATAAACTCCTTAACTATATGAGTGTCAACAGATGAACATTTTACGAAAGATAAACAGTTTTGGATGGTATTACAAAAGTACAGAGTAAACTTTGCGCGTTATCGTACGTAAAAAAGTGACCAAGACTGTTTAAATCAGGAGTCACCAAACGTTTTAGACCCTCGACCCCTTCATGGAATCCTTGATCTCACATCGATTCCCAGCAGGGTTGCCAAAGGAAATCTATCAAACGTACCAATACCACATCCTAAAACGTACCAAATCTTGCAAAAACGTACCAAACCCATAGTATAAAATTATATATCAACCGATACGATAAATGTGATATACTGACTTATCTTAATTATCGTATCAATAGATAATACAAACTAATTATATATAGATCAGAAATAGGTATCAGCAAGTTGTATTTTATGTATTTTTTATTTCAGATACGAATGTCAGCTTTTTACCAAAAAAGTTCAATCGACTCCTGCCAGGCATTCATTGACCCCCTTTTGACCCAAGCATTTACCAACCCCTGGGATAGTCCCATGGGGTCGATATCGACGTCTTTGGCGACTCCTGGTTTAAATAAAAGCTGAACACACGAACCTCATTTGAAGGATTCACCGAAGATTTCCTGATTCAATTAGAAGAGAAGAGAAATACTATGAAATAAGATTACAGCTCTGTGTATGTTTCTAATTAACCGTTATCTACAACACTGCTTTTGAAAAAAGGCAAAAATGTGGGATAAAGTTTAAAGCCAATTATTTTTTGTTAAGGGGGAAATGAGCTAAAGTTGATACGATGGTTATCAATAGTCGCGTGCCCACATTCTTTTCTGCGTATCTAGGCGAAGTAAATTCTATTCCATTCATTTAACAGCTCATGTATTAATACTTTATATTTATTTTATTTTTTTCATCAATATTATGATTTTTCCTTCATTGGGCTCATTAAGAGTATTTAAAACCTAGTTTTTCTAAGATACATTAAAACTTACAAGTCTTATCTGAACCACATAATTATATAATTGATTTTCTGAGAGACTGCTCAGCCAACTAGCCCTCTGAGGTTGAATATTCGTATAGTTTACATACACACAAACACACACACACACACACACACATATATATATATATATATATATATTGACATATTGACAGAGAGAGAAAAGAGGTGCGTGTGTGTGCGCAAAAAAAAATGGAAAATGGTTACACACGTTCGCTGAACACTGCTGACAAGACTGGTGGGGCGTATTCCGTTGGCGTCGCCGCCGTTTTATATTTATTTATGTTTTCGTTTTGCAAAACAAACAGATACACATGCACGCACACATACACACACAGATACATGCATATATATTATATTGTTGTAAAATGCGTGGAGATATTAGATATTAAAATAAAAAATAGAAATATCTCTGCCTACATTAGCTGCGTATTTCTACCTACCTAAATTCTCGTAATAATTTTACGTAAAGAATATTTTATTTAAATTATGAAGAGTCATAATTTAGAATTAGTAAAATCGACTTAAAAACGTGAAAATTCCCCAAACGCCGTTCATAGTTCCCAGTGCGACAAACATGTAGATATTTACTAAGTATCGCCTAGTCTGGCAAAGGGACACTATTGTGGAGCACTTAGTAAGGTTTGAACTCATTACACTCACAATGGCTTGTGAAACTACTGTATGCATATAAGTATAGTTCCCTCTAAGCCGTGCGCGCGTGCGCGATCACACGTTTTTGCAACCAGCGCACAAACTAAATTAATGTGCGCATTTCAAATTCTGTAGATAGCTTACTGAGTTTATATTGAAAAAAATATCGATTACCTACGTCGAATTGAAAAGTACGTACATACTTTTTTGTGAAAAAATCTGCGCAACATAAGAATTTTGCGTCTACTGACTACAAAAATTAGAGGGAACATTGCAAGGCCTCCGCTTTTCCCCCCAAGATGGCTCAAAAGGTTAACTTAACGTTTGTTGTTCAGTCCCACATTGGACAGATCTTGAGGAGGAGTTAAAAAATGGGAGATAAGCTTTTTTCCCTGCTGAAATAATGCCATCAACCGCAGTAGGTTGCTTACAATCCTTTAACTCTTACATGGCTGAAATGTGAGAGTTAATAAACACTGCTAACAAAACATATGTACATAAAGACTATTTACACGTTTGTATGTGGGTTGGTTGAGGGGCGGGGGGCATGTGTTACGACTCGGTAATTTCTTCTCACCAAAACATCTTCATAAATTATTGTATTGCAATATCGGTAATGAAAAGCAACCAGACAGATATGACGCTGAGTACTGGGGCCGGCGAAACAATTTAAAAATTTCTTCGCCAACTACTGATGCGCCATTTCGTTCTACGTTCATTGTGAAATGAATAAATCTAAAATTCCCAGTACACTGCTCTATCATCAGACATCTTGAAGTAGTCTTGTAGCACTATAAGGACATGGAAAGATGAGAGATCATTGATCAAGCAATTAAATAGAACCGTAGGCGTACGAGCCAGGGGGAGAGAGGCAAAAATTCTGTCAAATCAGTGTAATTCGGGCAAAACCGTGTAGATTTTCGGGCAAATCAGTGTAATTCAGGCAAAACCATGGCAAATCAAGCCCTTTGCTCTACTTAACCAAACAGCTCCCATACGCTCATAAATAGAACTAGTAAAATCCGCGGCACCCACAGAACATCTTTAACACATGTATATACGTATATACGCAAAAACATGCACATTCACACCTACACACTTTTCGTGAATTGGTTAGATTCGTATTCTGCACGTTTTCATATCCATATGTTAAAAGTTCTGGAGAAGAAAACCAGCAACTGTTAATCATTATCTATCGGCTTTCTCCTCAGTTGTCTCCCCTTCTATTTCCAACGTTTTGTTTCTCCTTTTGCTTTTCTTATCCTCTCTGGTCACTTTCTTTTTGTTCACTTTTCCTACTCTATCTCTTTCTCTCTATATTCCCCTCTTTACTATCTTCCTCTTTTACTTCTCCCACTCTATCTCTTTCTCTCTCTACTCCTCCCTTTTCTATCTTCCTCTGTCACTCCTCTTCTGTATTAAGAAACCACCAACCAAAACTGTCACCAAAACTGTCAACATAGGTTTTTACAGTTTTAAAAGGGAGTATGGCTGGCTACATGCCGCACCGATAGAGCTAAAGGGCTGTAAACATTTACTCCTTATTATGTTTAGAAAAAACGTTTTTTTTTGTTTTTGACTCCCCACCCGAATGGGTTTTTAGTGTGGAGGGGTTCAATTTACAATGTAAGTTTATTCTAAATTGATCCCTTAGTTTGTATCCGACAGCGTTCATGCTTGTTTTTTTTTTAGTGAAAATTCGAACTTTTTTTTAGTGATCACGGCCCAAGAGAGAAGTAATTTATTCATCGATCACCCATTTTTTTTCAATTTTTTAATTGATCACCCCATGCTGCCAAATGACATTGGTCACGTGACGGTTTCTACTGAGTGACTAACCAGAGCTGTTTTCCTTTCTTTCCACACTTTTTATTTTTTCGTTTTACCTCCTTTTTCTCTTCTCTCTTTCCGTCTTGGCCTTCAACTTGCAATTCTTCTCGACCAGATTTAAATTTCTTCTTTTCAACTTCTCCGCCTATTCTATGCGGTTTAGTTTCTTCTTAATCTTTTCACATTTTGCTATTTTTGTACATTTCGTTCGTATTTTTATAAGATCTTTACATTTCTCTTTCTCTCTTCCAGTCTTATTCTCTCCCTTTCCCCCTGTATTGTCAATATTTACACAATCTGATTAAAACAAAGCATCTGACGGATTCGGGTGCAGGAGACGAAGACAACTGCTTTACATATGCTATTTCACGGGCCTTTCTTTCCCTCTCTATTGTGTGTGCGCGTGTGTGTGAGTGAGAGAAAGGGGGGGGGAGAAGAAAGATAGAATGTGATAGTATAAAGACAAACCGAGAGAGAGAGAGAGAGAGAGAGAGAGATAAAGAGAGAGAGACAGAAATGAAATTGTTGCTGCATTGTATATTTCGGTAGACATGCGTGAGTACATCATATATGTGTGATTTACTGAATATAATTTTGATGCGATTTTCTGAGTATGATCATATATATATTTAGCACTTATTTGAATATATGTAAAATAAAACACACACATATATATATATATGTGTGTGTGTGTGTGTGTGTGTGTGCATGAGCATATCTGTAGAATTATTTTCAAATGTACGTTTAATTCAGGATATGATATGTAGGTGAGTGTAATGAATGTATTTTACCCACCAAATATAGTCCAATGCACTACAAAGGAGACAGTGGAAACTAGGTGTTAGGGTAAATATTTTGTCGGCCAAAAAGTTCGTTCTGTGTTTGTCGTGTTTGCCATTAGGAGGTGTTTAGTTTTAATTAATTTCATTAAAAAAAGATCGCTTTTTATTGTATTATGACAGTTGCCACATCAGCGTGTATTTTTTTAGTTCTCAAATCTTTAAATGAATGCGAGTATGTATACATGACAGTGTAGGTGTGTTTGTATGTATGCAACTCATTGGCTGAAAAGCATTGACTAGCAACTTGCTCATCAGTCAAAACATAGCTAATGTTTTCTTTTCCGGCTATGAAAATGGGTTCCACATGAATGTAGAGAAAGAAACATCAGTCAGCGTTTGAGCACTTGTCTTTCTCTTTTTGCTTGACACAGAAAGAAGTAATTTTTAGTCAAGAGAGACACTGGCGATAAAAAATGGATTCATTACGAGAACGTAAAATGTAAAAAAAAAATCGTAGTTAGATTCAAGGCAGCCTTCAACATCTCAACCTAAACAGAATCATCTGGTAGCGAAAAGTGATTCATACGGAATTTATTACGAATTGCTTGAGTCTGGACGCCACCATGAGAAATTTGCTCGTTCGAATGACATGGAACAAAAAAGACCTTAGCTAGATAGTCGATCAGTGATTTTACTGTATGGTAACGCCCGTCCTATTGTTGCAAATCTGACGTAGCAATCGCTCATGTAGCAGGGATGGGAAGTTCTTCCACATGCTGCGTATTCTCCAGACCTGTACCCTTCAGACTGTCGCTTGTTTCGCTCCAGGCAACATTCTGGTCAGCGGTTCGAACAAGATAAAGAAATCAAAATATTCTTCGAAGAACTTATCGTACAAAATTTAGCTGGAAAGTGGTGTAATAGAAAGCCAGTGGGGAGTGCATACCTCTCAGGTTACAAAAACAACAGTGGGCGGTGGGAGACTACAGCTTGTTCCCACCTCTTTTGCACTGTAATAAATAACCCTTTAACGAAGACGACGTTATCACAGTGTCTGCGGAAAACATTGTGGTGGAATTTCTTGAAGGAGATTTTCAAATGTTAACATTTTGCACAAAGCAAAACAAATTTTTACTTCCAGTGAGTATTTCAGTTACTATTAGATGTCGTCTTACATACATACATACGGACTCATCGCGATGAAATATTGGCCCCCAATGTTTTGGAAAAGTGGAAACATTTTTGGAAATGGTAATCTCGAAAATAGTTGTTATAATATTTTGAAATTCCAAGCAAGGTGTTAAAACAGATCAGATGTTGAAATAACTCTACCTCTTCTGCGATTACCAAGACCGAGGAAGGGGAAGAAGAAACAGGCCCTCACCCAAAGTTGGGAATGTATAACCTGGGGGTCTATCTGTCTGTATATTTTAATGCAAGTGCACTTATCCGTTATGGATTTTAGAGTACGTATGCTCTTGTGGTGAAGGCTCTGCGTATTCATGC
>VCCN01005310.1:342155-355587 GCA_006491835.1 Architeuthis dux | reverse complement strand
CATTACAAGCGGTACTGGTGGTTTCACATATAGATTTTCATAGTGAAATTGATTCCCACAAATATTCGCACTACTTTTGTATTGAGCTCTCTTCGAATCATAACTAAGGTCTACGGGGATATTGATGCATAAGTGTATCATACATCCAAGTGTGTGTGTGTGCGTGTGTGTGTTATAGGTGTGTACAAAAGTTTACTGTGAAAAACTGGTTTTCAACAGTCTCTAGTTTTCAAAAAGGAACACTTGGAACTTTTGCATACGCTATTCTAGATAACACAGATTCACGCACGTCCTCACACACACACACACACACACACACACACATATTCTAGACCATTGTTGTCTGGGCAAAAGTGTGAGCGTGAAAAACAATGTCATATTGTAAGCCAAAACGAGAGACAAGATAAATGACTGGTAGGTATTCAGAATAGAATAAAGACTATCAGCAAAATCATGAGAAACAAAAAGAGATAACGGTAACGCCGTAATATGGAGTGTGTGAGAGAGAGAGAGAGAGAGAGAGAGAGTATTATTTCAATTTTCCGAAAAGCATTATTCTTTATTCTTTAAAAGTGCCTCATCCTCATTCCTGTCCTTAATTTGTGTTTGTCTGTTCCTTAGTGATGCCCCCACCCCCCTGTGTTGTGTACACACACGCACTCGCAAGCACACACACACATACATACATACTTTTTTTTGTTTTTCTTTGTGTTAAAATCTGGCGTGTTCTGGACACCTCGTCGTGGTCTAATGATTAACAGGCTAATTTATATCTACTGAGTAATGAGTTCGATCCTCACTATTTCCATTGTACCTTTGTTTGGCACAAAGCCAAAGGGGAAATATTTCTGACGGGTTTAACTGTATCTTAGTATTCATATTATTCAACTAGCAGGAGTATCTGGCTTTGCCCGGGTTTCTAAATATCTAAAGTGAATACAATCACATGAGTTCACTATACTTTGTAGTAATTGCTTTTAAAAGATGCTGACAATATGCACTTGGTCCGGAGATACAGATTCTATCAGAATTGTTGCTTCGAAACAATTAAGAAAATGGTTCTATTTAACCCATATAAAAGTTCGCAGAAACAAACATAAATAAGCAAATATATATAGGACATAAATGAAATTCTATTCTTACAATTTGTAAAAAGTTTCTGGGAAAAATTATTTTTTCCAAAATACTGTACTATTTTACATAATTACTGTATATTAATTCTTTTTCAATGTCAATGTCATCATTTATTCCTATTCATGCCTTTCCCAAGGGAATTAGTGCGAATTGAACGCAGATGATCTCAGTGGGAGTTTGAACTCGATTAGCCCATTCTTTTTTCCGTGTTGGTAACTGCTTGGTAAACCGGCACCTCAAGCGATATTTTTAGAAGTAAATAAATGTTTACATACAACACATAGACACCTACAATTGGGGTGCTCCATTTTTATGCGGTGTCATATTTGTAGTTTAGACGGAAATAGCAGTTCTTATCCTACATTGACATGTGGCGACCTCTGGTGACCACGTAGGTCAATGTCATCTATCACAGGTTCATCCTCGAGTCAATTGACCCTAAAAGACTAATTTTCAGCCCTCAGGATCCAACCGTTTATGAGTTGTAACCAACCAAGCAAACAATTATATAAGCCGGATATTTTAAGGTATTCTCAGGAAAATATGATAAGTGTTTCTGGTAAAAAATAATAAACGACAGAGTATCCCACAGAGTATCCCACAGAGTATCCCACAGACTATTTAACAATCTCTGATCGCGCACTCTTTCCATATATATGTATGCATACACATATATACATGAGCGATAATACGCACAAACATGGACTCGTAATTATGAGCTCATTTAACGAGCGATCAGTTGCGCATTCAGCTTGTGTTGTCCCTGAATAGTGCTCAAACCGTTGTAAGACAAGGTTTTGAATCACTTACTAACTCTCACTTTCAAGAAACTGACTCTTTCTTCAAGCAGTCACTACATAAATGTGTAAAATCTGATATTCACGTTTTATAATAGTCATTAAGCAGATTATTCACTCAATCCCAATACAGCCACCCATATATCGTAAGTTCAAATTAAACCCGAGAACAAAATACATGGGTATCGCCGGTTTTACAAGTATCTGCTTGACTGATTGATATGGAGGGGGTCTTTCGCACTTTTTAGGTTTGTTTTATTCTCATCAGTCAAGCATTTGAAATGAAACATCCAACCACTTAGCCGTCACTAGACCGCGTTCTACTCACATACACTATATGTATGCGTCTGCACCCGAATGTGCATATATAATGTGTGTATATTACATACATAATGAAAAATAGATTTATCTTAAATGTTTACAAATTGCGTGTGTACTTAGTATGTGCAATCCACTGCACACATATGTTTGAGACGTAACACGTCTTTCCACATTGTCAAATTACCTCTACCATTCTGTCAGATTACCTTACATACACACAACAAACACATAAATGTATGACAAAAAACGGGAAAAGATCACTTAATCAAAAAGGCATAGAAATAATTACATAAATAACTATAAAGTACTTAGGGAGCGCATACCTCTGCTAACACCATAGTTAGGGAAAGTAATTGTGTATGGATCCGCTCCAAAATCTGACCAACTTTTCCATACCCCATTGCCTACCATTACACAAAATTCCATTGAAATTCGTTGATTACTTTTGGAAATATCTTGTGGATAGACAGAAAGACAGACAGACGCGACCGAATACATATACCTCTCCAAATTCGTTGACAGAGGTAATTAATACATTTTATTTCATTTTTTAGCTTATAGAATTATTAATTTGTTGCGGAAAAAGAGTGTTAGCGCGCAGTGTGTAACAACAGGAAACAAGAAACGCTGACTGCCTTGAGTGGCTTAAAAGAAGTGTGGAATATGGTGTAATTTAATGTAACGACAAAATGTTGTGCTATAATCTAAAGAAATGCCCAGCAAGCGGAGACTGAAGTGGAGACCGAATTACTTACTTTCAAATACATCACAAGATAACAATTTTACTTTTTACAAAAGAGAAAGAAGAAATTAGCGTATTTATGTAATATCCCATTAAATATACATAACAATTAATTTGAATGCATGATGTACGAACACACGTTTCAATATGTGGTTTTACAAACAGACGAGCCGATAAAAGGAAAATAAATGTTATATGTATTTTAGATTAGTGTATGATAGGATATATTTACATAATAGAGGTGTACCATTAAGTGGAAGTAACAACTTTGAGGAAGAGCATTTTCTTCCTTTCTTTTTTCTTTCTTCCTTTCTTTCTTTTTTCTTTCTTCCTTTCTTTTTTCTTTCTTCCTTTCTTTTTTCTCTCTCTTTTTTCTTTCTTTCTCTGTCTGTTTTCTTTTTCTTTTTCATCCATCCAGCCTTTCTTTTTTTTCTCTCTTTCTTTTTTCTTTCTTTTTTCTTTCTTTGTCTTTTTCATTTTTCTTTCTTCATCCATTTTTCTTTCTTTCTTCGTCGTTTTCGTTTTTCTTCCTTAATCCTTTCTCTCGTTCTTTGTCGTTTTCGTTTTACTTCATTTATTCTTTCTTTCTTTCTCTCTAGCTTTCTTTCTTTCATTCTCCCTTTCTTCGTCGTTTTCATTATTCTTAATCCACCTACCCATCCATTCTTTCTTTCTTTCTTTCTTTCTTTGTCATTCCTCTTTTTTTCCTTCATCCATCCATTCTTTCTTTCTTTCCTTTTTTCTTTCTTTGTCGTTTTCGTTTTTCTTTCTTCATCCATTCTTTCGTTCTTTCTTTTTATTTTCTTCTTCCTTTTTCTTTCTTTCTTATCACTTTCTGTGTCACTTTTCTTTCCGTTTTTTATCGTTTATTTAAACACGTGTAAGGAATAAAATCAAAGAAGAATACAAAGATATACATAAGAAAGAGGAATCACGTGTTTTTGATATTTCCTCAGGACAGGATCTTATTTATTCATTTGTCTTCAATCAAAAAATGATTAATGTGACATATTGCGAGGGAAATTATTTGATAAAAACAAAAGGTTCATGATTGGTTTTATACAAATCCTTTTGAAACTAGAAAGCACTCAAAGACCGTATACATCTCGCAACGCCATAGCCCATAGCACACCCTTCATTCAGAACTTTTGGAGATATTGTGTGGACAGACATGAACTTTTGGCGATATTATGTGGCGAGCACATATAACTACCACGTAGGGGAGGTAATTGTGCATGGATCCGCCCAAATATGTAATCACTTCTTCCGTAGCGTATTATTTACCCTTCCACACAATTCCAGAGAAATCTTTAAGAACTTTTGGAGATATAGTGTGGACAAACATGAAATTATGACGATATTATGTGGTGTGGACATATAACTACGACGTAGGGAGGTTAATTTTGCATGGATCCACCCCAAAATTCAATCACTTCTTTCAGTAGCCTATTATTCACCTCACCCCCCACCAAATTACCACCTCTTCTCTATCCCATTGTCCACCTTTCCAGAAGATTTCTTTGAAATCCATTCGGTACTTTCCGAGATATCATGTGGACAGGCAGACGGACGGACAGACAGACAGACAGGTGGAAAGACACATTTCGTTGGCCGAGGTGAATTATTAAATAAAAGATCCCCCTCCCCCCACCAAAAAAATGATCTTCTTAAAATATGTATATCTTAACATTATTTAGTTCTGTTATATTTATATTTTAATAATATCTCCGTTTGAAACGTGAAAATACGAAATCTGACATTTGAAAAATAATAATTGCAATAAAATTCGGTAAAGATTACCAATTCGGTAAAGATCTACTTTCGTTAACCAAGTCGAGAAAAAATAGAAACAATTTTTTTTCGCCAGTAAGTTTTGGTGCTTTTAATCCATTAGACCCTAACAATCTTCCTAGAAGTTGTTAGTTTTTAGAAAAAAATGTTTTTCAAGTTATTACGAGAGGGGTTCTATTTACAATGTAACTGTATGGTAAACAGGACCGTTACTTTCAGTCCTTTACATGGAAGTGAGGCTTTGAAGCATGTTCTACGAAAGTAGATCTTTACCTAAAATTCAAACATTTAAATTTACTTTTATTCAATAAAATTAATGATAAACTCAAATTTTGAAAAAGAAAACAGCTAAGACTTAAAATATAAAGAATCTTAATTAAGATGAGGGGTGGGGGCGAAAACGATGTATAAAATCAATAACAGAATATCGATTGAATGATAAGCCGAGGGGTCAAAATGATGCGAACAATTGTATTAGTAACATGTGCTTTCCTAAAGAATAAAAAAATAAAAAATAACTGGTTAATCAGTCAGTAGAAACCATCGCGTGACCAACGTCTTTTGGCAGCAAGCTGTGTTATGGGTGATCAAAAAAATTTTGTTAAAAAGGGCTGATAAATGAAGTTACTTCACTCCCCTTTTGTTGGAAAGTGATCACTAAAAAGTCTGAATTTTCAACAAAAAAAACATTGCGTGAATGCTGCCGGAAAAAAACTAAGAGATCAATTTAGCATAAAATTACATTGTAAATTGAACCCATCACTAAAATATATATTATGGAGGGGGGGGTAAAAAAGAAAAAATGTTTCTATACATAATAAAGTAAATATTTAAATGTACGCGTGATACATGCATAGATAGCCATCAGACCAGCTTGAAAACTGAAGAAAACTATATTGACAGTTTTGGTTGGAGGTTTCTAATAAGATGTTGTTTGATTTCATGTTGAAAACAACATTTCCAATCCAAACCTGTGAAGCCCTGATTCGGTCCCCGACAGAACAAAAACAATGACTAAAATGTTTCCCTCACTAATGATAATATTTATTACTGATCCCATACAGTAATGGGGCATTCCTCCATGACTAGTATTGAAGACTGAATTTGATAATGATATATTAACTGTTGTTAAATAATGGATTTCATAATCCCATTCAATGGATGGTTGAATTTGAATTAAAGAGAAAGAAAAGAAAAAGATAACTGGTCTTGTTAGTCACTCAATAGAAACCGTCATGTGACCAAAGTTTTATGCCGTGTTGGGGGTGATCAATTAAAAAAGGGGGTGATCAATGAATAATTTACATCACTCGCTTTTTGTCGGCTCACTAAAAAGTCAGAATTTTCAAAATAAACAAGCGTGAACGCCGGAAACAAACTAGGGACAATTTAGCAAAAATCTACATTGTAAATTGACCTCACTAAAAACCTATTTTGGAGGGGAATTTAAAAAAAACGTTTTTCTAGATATAATAAGGAGTAAATATTCAGATTTTCAGCCTCCTCTAGCTCCATTGGTGCGGCCTGTACGCGTGATACATACATAGCCAGCCAGCCGGACCGACTTGACAACTGACGAAACCTGTTGACAGTTTTGTTGGCGGTTTCTAATATGGAGATTTCGTTAAAGAACAAAATTAATTTTTGTACATAAAACAGATAAAAAAAACAGTGATGGAAATGGGTTTGGGAACAAGGTACACGTTAAGACAGGGTTTTGCGAACTAGGTATACGGTAATTTATCCATTAGTAGACATTGAACTTACAAAAAACCTGGAAACTGAGAATTAGGTATACGCCGTACCCCTACGTACCCCCTCCCCATGTCCATCGCTGGATATCAATAACAACATCGGGGACAACTGCTAAGAAGAAACATATGAGAAGATATGAGATGCAGGTAGAGACACTTTAAATCCCATAAGTATACTTTGAGATTCAAACGGATCCCCCAATCCAGGCCAGAAGACAAGATCTAACTATCGTGGACAGTGTCGAATAGTTGATTTCATTGTTCCAGCAGACCACATAGCAACATTGGAAGAAAGAGAAAAACTGGATAAGAATCTGGGCCTCAACAAAGAACTGAAGAAATAACGGAATATGAAGGTGACAGTCGTACCAATAGTTGTAGGAGCGCTGGGAACGACCCCGAAAAGCCTAACGAAAACGCTAGAGGAACTGGAAATCCGAGGAACAGTTCAGATACTGTGGAGGGTGCTGGAGTATTGAGGAGACTTGCAGTCACTCAATCTCTAGTCTGGAATATCAGTTTCTACTGGTGTGAAAAGTCACTCTGCTTTCAGCAATGACCACCAGACACCTGGTGAGAAAGTACGGGAATGCTGGGAGGAGGGCTGGAGAATGAGGAGACTTGCTGTCACTCAGTCTCCAGTGATAACCACCATGTGTCAACATGCAGAAATAATAATAATAATAATAATAATAATAATAATAATAATAATAATAATAATAATAAGCAGTGTGATTTTCTTGGTTCGCTAGCTGTAACACTGGACTCTTCCACTGGAGGTTTAAAATGTGAAAATACTTCCTACCCACCGTTTCAAACTATGCACTCTTCCCAGTAAACGAATTCTTAATTCAATTATATCCGTGAATGTTTTCCACTCCTATTAACGAATAGATCATACGAAAGAAAATTGCTTTAGGACAAACGTCGTATAGCAATGATCAGCAAGCTAAAACTGTTGGCCGTTATTAGTGGGTTCGAACCTCATTGGATCTCCCACTAATCATGGTCTGATACAAAACTTCTATGTTAATAAATAATATGAAAGAAATTGATCCGGACGCACGTTGTATAACAATGATCAACAAGCTAATTTTACTAGCCTTTGTCAATGGGTTCGATCCTCATTGGATCTCCCAGTATAGATTGTCTGATACCAACTCATGCTAAGTAATAAGTATTGCGTCCTTTTTGTTTTTCTGACCGTAACACTGGTCTTTCTACTGGGAGGTAAACATTTTGCTGATAAAAATACCTTCATCTTTTTTTCTTCTTAAAAAGTCATTTAATAGAAATTCAAATATACCCGTGAATTATTTCCACGGGTATTAACAAGTAATAATAATAATTGAGCATTTTACTTACCAGGAAAAAACAGAGAGCAAGTCCGGTAATAAATTTCAGTGGATGCATTTGGTATATTGTTTAGTACTGAGCGGGGGAGATACGAGAAAAGAAAGAAAAATTAGACAATAAAGAAAAAAAGTGAGAAAGATGGAAAACAGTTTCTAAGGACAGAAAGGAATAGAGAGGGATTAAAGAGAGAAAGGTACAATTAGAGTTAAAGGGAGTGAGTGATTGTGTTAATATTCCTTTAGACAACCAAGTGCTGGACATATGAGTCTATCAGACGGTAAATATTATCATATCAGCCGGTCTGTCCTCGTTGTGTTTTGAATTGAATTCATTGGTGAGGGTACTGAAGCTAACTACTTCATCAAAGGTAAACTTGCATCTCCGACAATGAAGGAAGGGCTAGAAATACTTATCCACGGGAAAAAAAGTAAACTAAAAATGATCACATGTACAAATGTGTATATACAAACTCTAAGCCTATATGTTGTATATATAAATATATGTATGAGTGTGGGTGTGAGTATGCGTAAATGATTGCCTATCAAGGAGTAATGCATATGCATATGTTTATGTATGTATGCATGTATGTATGTTATATGTGCGCAACTGAAATCTTGTGCGTGCGAGCTCGTAGTATTTCTAAACCTTTTTATGATTGCATTTTCTTTTATATATGTGCGTGTGTGAGTACCGCGCGCACACACAAACACACACTCACACACGTGCTTAACTCTTCCACTGAGAAATCCTGGTTTTGTTTTTATTTCTTTATGTGCGTAAGCATGTGTGTGTGGTGGGATGTAGAGTACTTTGCGTACTCAAATGTTTGAGAGCTTCTATTTTCTGTGTGTGTTTATGTATGTGAAACTATTTGTGTATGCTTTCGTCTTCCACTTTTACAACTTTTTCAGCTTACTACTCCTAATACTACTACTACTACTACTACTACTACTACTACTACTACTACTACTACTACCATCATTGCCACTTCTTGTCCTCAAGTAATATTGCCTCCTACTTTATTTTATTTATTTTATTTTTTCACATTTGGCTGCCAGCATTTTCTTTTTCTTTCTTTATTTTTGACTTAAGTACTTGTTGCGACTGTTTTTGCTCCTGTTACGTCGCTTTTTGGTTGTGTGGGTGTGGGTGTATGGTGTGTGTGTGTGTGCGTGTGTGTGTGTGTGCCTTCATCATCTATATTTATTTATTATTGTGTGTGCTTATCTTCGACAACAGCAAAAAAAAATCTCCTCCTGTCGTCTGCTTGTATTGTTTGATCACACCCTACCCTTCCTTCGATCTTTTCACATATTTTCCTCATTCAAGTTGCTTTTTTCTTTTTTTTCTTTCTTACTTACTTCTTTTTACTTTTCTTTTTTCTTTCTTTCACAGACTTTGTTTTTTTCTTCTTCTTTCCTTCTATCCTTCTTCTTTTAATCTTTATTTATTCTTTTGCTTCTTATTTAAAATTGAATTCCTTAAATTTTTTTCAATTTAATTCGTTTGCTTTCTCAAACTACTTTCATTCTTTTGGTTTCTTACTATATTCCTTCCTTCCTTCCTTCCTTCCTTCCTTATTTGATTGTACGTTTATTGACAGGACAAAGTCAGAGTTGACTTTACTTTCCTATGTAACAAGAACAAGAACAATCCTCACCAAAGGGGGGTAAACCGATATCTAAAATCCCCATTCCCCTACCGTGATTTGAACTCATAACCTAGTGATGGCTAGCCTGGTGTGTTACCACCTGCGCTAAACTGACAAGTCTAAAATACCTCCAGAATTTATAGTAGAATTACGCAAGGAAGTAGAAGTGGGAGCAGAGTTTGACTCTGGAGCAGCCAGGTTTGTTTCTTCTTTTAGATTTTCGCGTCTTTTTTCTTTTTTTTCTTTCCATCACCTAATTTTATACAATTATTCCATCATTTTAACACCCGGAGTGTACTTTATTTTACTTGAATAAATGTTAAACTCTTTGAATTTGATTTGAATTTAATTTATTCCCTCCTTAATTCATTTATCAATTCATTCTCTCTCTCTCTCTCTCTCTCTCTCTCTCTCTCTCTCTCTCTCTCTCTCTCTCTCTCTCTCTCTCCTACCATGCTTTCTTTCGTTGACATTTTGCATTTCGATTCGATTTGTGTGTGTGTGTGTGTGTGTGTGTGTGTGTGTGTGTTCACAAACTACATACTTTCTTTTCTTATTTCTTTGTGCAGTAGTCACACTTAAGACACTATCTCATATACACAAACAGTAAATATATAATTGCATCATTCAGGCTCACTTATCAACTTATCAAGGCAAGAAAAACAAAAGAAAGAAAATATTTTCTCCACCCCCGCTTTTGGATTAGTTTGTTTTTTTATTCTGTTCCGCAAGTTAAGAGCTTTTAGGAAAAGAATTCCTCGTGTTTCCTGAAGTTGTTAACGAATGTTGCCACTTCATTATTCTTATTGCGAATGTCGCCACTTCATTAATCTTATTGCGAATTCAATGACATTTCTAAAAAGCCATTTTAAAATAAAACAGTTGACTAGAAACTAGAAAGCACTCAAAGAGTGCATATCTCTGTCAATGCCGCTAGAAAATCTGAATTAATTTCATTGAAAACTTTTGGAGATATCTTGCGGACAGGAAAAATAAATTTACGATATTATGTGTTTTGGACATATAACTACGACGTAGGGGTGGTAATTGTGCATGGATCAGCTCCAGAGTTTAATCAGTTCTTTATTTGGCTATTGTCCACCCTTCCAGAAAATCTGAAAAATAAATATGACGTAGGGGAGGTAATTGTGCATAGACCCATTCCAACATTGCCTATCATCATCATCATCAGCAGCAGCAGCCATTATAAGGCCAATGCTGGACGACCACGATTGCGCTACCCTCTGCCATGTCTTACCGACAAATCTTCCTGGTATTTTCCTACTACGTTTACTGTCCCATGGGCACCAATCGATTAGTCTTTTGCTCCTTTTTTTTGTCATTTTTTCGTACTAAGTGTCCAACCATCTCCATTGTTGTTGCTCCTTCCTCAGATCCATGTTGATCTTTTTCTATCTCTTAGAGTTATTCCTAGCATAGCTCTTTTCATGGTTCTCTGTGCGATTATAAGCTGGTTCTCAGTTCGTTTTGTTACTGTCCATGTTTCGCATCCGCAAATTATAGCTGGTATTATGCATTCATTGTATACTTTACGCTTTAATAACATTGGCAACGTGCTCTTCAAAACGTCTCTATTCATACCAAATGCTTTCCAGCCAATCGTCATGTGTCGTTTTATTTTGCTTTCATAGTCTTTCTCTAACTTTATTAGATGTATTCGTCAACCTCTTCTTATGGTATTTTGGGGATTTTATCGTTCAACATTACTTTTGTCTTTGTTCTGTTCATCTTTAATCCTACTTTTTTTTCATTTCCTTGTTTAAATCAGTCAACATGTTGGTAATTCTTTCGATGCTTCTGTCGTCATGGAAACGCTCATCGGTGAATCTCAAGTGGTTTAAATATTCGTCTATGTTTACTCCAATTCCCTCCCAGTCAGTTTTCCAAAAGACGCTTTCAAGGCTCGCTGTAAAGGTTTTAGGTGATATTATACCCCCTTGTCTCATTCCTTTCCTGTCTTTATCTTATTTGTATCTGTATGTAGTCTAATTATTGCAATGCCATTTTTGTATTTGTTCTGAATGACTTGTATGTAATTCTCGTTAACACCTTGTTCTCTCATTAAGTTGAAAACTGCCATGTGTTCTAGCGAATCAAATGCTTTTTCATAATCTTCAAAGGCCAAACAGATGGGTTTGTTGTATCCTAACCATTAGTTGTATTCTAATGACTTTTCGATTAGTTGAGTTATTGAGTGTAGGTGGTCTATTGTTGAATATCCACTTCTAAAGCCTGCCTGCCAGCGTGGTTTCATCTAAAGTGCCTATTAGGCTGTTCGTAAGTATTTCTGTGATTAGTTTATATATATTATAATAGTGTAATAGGGTGGTAGGTGCCGTGGTCACGATTATCGTTTTTTTGTGAAGTAGAATCACTATTACTAGGTAGACATTTTGGGGTACTTTTCCTTCTCGTATGCACTGTGTAATTAGCTGTCCTAGTCCTTTGTGAAAGAGCTCTCCTGCATCTTTTAGAAGATCTGTCGTTATACCATCCTCGCCTGGGGCTTTTCCGAGTTCCATATTTCGTAGTGCAAACACTACTTCGTCCTCTGTTATATCTGGGATATTACTAGTATCGGTGTATCAGTTTGTGGTACTTCTATTTTTGAAGCGTACACATTTTCATAGTATTCTACAGTTAGTCTTAACAATTTGTCCCTACATTTGATAATTTTATCATTTCCGTCCTTTAGTGCAATCATCTGTTTGCCGGTATGATCCGTGACTTGGGCGTGCTTTAAACTCTTCCCTTTTCAGACAGCCTCTTCTATCCTCTTCAGTTCTGCTGTTTTGGTTTCGTCCTCTTTAGTTTTTATATTTCATATTTTCCCTCTTTTCCTACTTTAGATTCTCCAACCTTTCCTTTACCTAGAATTAAAGTCTCCCATGAGTATTATGTAATTTGTCTTGAATTAACCTCTCTTAACACCATGGATATAGTGATTAGTGATGAATAACGGCTTGCGTATGCGTTACTAGATGGAGATGAATAACAATGGTGGTGTATGTGGGAAAGCAGTCTATGACGTTGCTGGGACTGTTCGTATTGGGGGGGTCTCATATTTTGACTAGAGATTGTTCCACTTATGTTAGCTGTGAGATTGCAAGTGTTTTTTTCTTTTTTCATTTAATAGATTAATCCTTCAACTCTATATGATGCAATTGTGTTGTGATATATGTTGAACAAAGATACTCAGGTGATGAACGTCAACCTCTCGCTAAGAATCTTAAGTTCTTCATGTCGCTTTCAATGGCGTGAGGAATTGACAAAAAATGTATCAAAGAAATTTACCACGGAACCAATAAATAAAAACATTATATAGAATAAAACGGAAGACATTTTATTTATATTAGATGAAAAACAAAATAATATTGTTTTTGTTTTTAAGGTTAATTTATGATTACTTGGGATTATTTGTGTTTTTTATTTATAAAATTTCTTTATCTAGATATTTAATACAAATTAATTGTGCTTTGCCCGAGCCAAGGAATGGGGGTCCATACACCCTTGACCTCCCCACTACGGATCCGCGCCTAGATTACCTCTTTATTTATTTATCTATTCACCTTATTAATGCACACAATGTTTGCTTTTATATGTATATTTTGTCTATATATTTACGTATTTTGTATTACCTCACTAATCATTCATTATATCTCAGGTTGGAACAAAATGAACGTCTGTTTTACCGTTAGATTAGCGTGATCGGTTCTTTCGCACCGTTCCCTTCTGTTTATGCGTACATCTATATGTCATTTTTTGATTACATTAATTTTTTTTGTTTTTTTATAGGGTATCGAATCAAAGATGAGTAAAGGCGATTTTAGTGTCATTAAGCTCCATGAGTTCAAACTCTGCCATT
>VCCN01005310.1:287926-304450 GCA_006491835.1 Architeuthis dux | reverse complement strand
AATATGAAAAACAAGAATAAGAATAAAGAATTTAAAAAATATCTTGTTTTTTGAAAATTCAGTCATTTTTTAGTGATAACAGTCCAACTTTTAATCACCCCCAACACAGTATATATGGGTTGCGGTGATTTATAATTTCCCTTGGAATGCTAGTTAATAATGCCATTGATTGATCACTGTAATCATTGAGATGGATTTAACGTATTCGAATGACAATATGACGGATAGACTAATGTGTATTGGATTGTATCACATATAATGTCAAATTTTGACAGGGAAAAATTAAAACACGATATTTTAAACAAAAATTTGCGATTATCGTGAAGGATCCATCTTTCATCACAAGTATTATATTATAACCTTTTTTTAAATTGGTCGTTATTGTTGAAAGTAAGCAGTTTCTAGTTTTCTGTCAAGTGATTAGGAATCTATTTTTCCACCTATTACCGCTAAATGACAGAAAACAGTCATAGGAGAAATTCCAAGTGTAATGTTTATATATATATATGTTAAATCAATAAGTAATGTATGCATATGTTAAATCAATAAACATGCCGAAGCAAGCTCCCAGCACCCCCACATTCCGTTTCCGGTTCCAGAAACGCGGACCTGAAGTGGGAGCGGGGAAGGCATCAGTTCTTTACAGGTAAACAGCCCTGCCACACGTGTATCTTGTTCCGTCTTCTTTTCTTAACACACTAAACACGGTTACGAACCAGAAACGTGTTCGAACCTCAACAGCTAGAATAGAAAGACCAACAAAGCAAACAAAGGCACTAAACACAACAAGAACGTTACACCAAGGTTTGATGAAAGAGAATTGTTGTTCTAGGTTTATCTTCTACAATTTTTCATCATTTGATTACATTCAAGAGTTTACATAGAAGCTCATGTTGAATATTCTCTGCTCCGAGCAAAATCATATTGTTCTCTCGTTACAGTTTTTTTAATAAATGCTGAACTGATGCTTCTTCCTACTTCAGCTGCATTGTGTCTCAATTTAAATTCATACAAAATAGTACTCATACTTATTACACAAAAAGCATAATTTTCAAGGGTGTAAAAACGAAGCTTATGATTAACTGAAAAGTCTATGGTATCTAAGAAATGAGGTATGACCATTTACAATACCAAAGGATACAATATAATAGACACGTACTTAAATCCATCTTAATAGAATCAAATCAGGAATCACCGTGAATCTGACTCTTCATGGAGCATAACCTAATATCTTGATTATAAAATAAAATAAATATTTGATTTCTCTACTGAGAATTTCCATTCATATAACTTTGAAGGCAATTTGAATTTTATTACTGAAACACAAAATAACTGACCATATCGGACCACGACAGGAACAAATCCAAACCTTTAATATGATTGATTGGTTGACGGCTTCAAACCACTAAAATAATAAATAAGTACTTATATAATGATAGTTTCTTTCCTGACAGTTGATAGTATATTATCAATACCAAATGATACAATATAATAGAAATACTTAAGCGAAGTCTTCTCGATTTTTCAAAGCTTAAAATCGAAACACGCTACGTCCACCTCTTTTGATCATTACATCACCAAAAGCTTTTAATAACGACAATGTCTACTTGTCTACTGACTGTCAAAGTTTCAAATTAAAGCCTTCTTGTCTAGTTTGTTTATCTTACATTAATCGCGTAATATGTTCACTACCACACGGCGAACAATTCAACTACTATGACTAATGATCTTTTGAAGGCATCTCTTGAAGAAGGTTCTAGGAAAAGCACCAGAGATTTATCAGAAAACGCATAGTGCATTATTTGCAACTATACATGAAAATCTAAGGAGGGAATTTGGGTTGCCTATGAACTCTCAACAGGGAATCGAGCACAGCGTTCAGCCATTTGCAACAATCTTCTGGCCAGGAATACAAACTTCCTTTTTCTTCACCAGATTGTTACAGGAGATAGGAATTGGGTACGGTATGTAAATAACAAACGCAAAAAGCAATGGTTATCACCAAGTTAAATCAATCAACACTGAAACCTGGACTTTATTCGTAAAAGGTTTGTCTATGCATCTGGTGGAACATGACAATTATCGTTCACTATGAGTCAATGGAACCTCGAAAAGATCATCACAACAGGCCTTTATTGTCAGCAACTCAAGAATGTCAGTGGTGCATTAGACCAGAAATGAGCAATTTCTGTGAACAGAAAGTATCATTCTCTAGCATGACAATGCACTACAAACAGCAAAACAAACCCAGAAGTCATTTTACGAGGAGGTTTTACCTCAACCTTCATGCTCACCAGCCTGAGCACCTGCGGATAATCATTTGTTTTCATCACCAAAATATTTTCTCGGTGTCAGGACATTCAGAGATAAGAAAAACGTCAATTCATGTCTCTCGAATTTCTTTTGAACAAGGATTTTATCGGTGGGAAGGAATAATGTTTTTAGGTTGGGCTACAGTAATGGCCAATGGCGATGATTACGTCATTGATTAATAAAATTTAACTTAATTAAATTTGCATCCGTTTGTATCTTCTTGAAAATGCGATATTACGTTCCGAACAATTAGAAACCGTCAACCAAAACAGTCACCAAAACTGTCAACATAGGTTTCTACAGGCTTCACTAATGGAACTAGAGGGCTGAAAATTTAAACATTTACTCCTTATTATGTCTAGAAAAATGTTGTTTTTTTAATGTTTAATTTTAAATAGGTTTTTAGTAGGGGGTTCAATTTGAAATGTGTAATATAATCATCTCTCAAGTGACTGGATGGAAAGACAACAACATTCGTTGATTTCAAGGAAAACGTGCGTTCCTTTTATTTCTGTTGATAACTTCGATGCGGGGCCGGTTCGCGGATCAGTCGTGGTATTGAATTCTGTTTTTCTGTTAAAATTCTAACGAGTGGTTTCTTTACTGAAGGACTGGCGGTGATGGGTGTGAGTGAAACTCTTAGCTTGTTGACCCCTTCGCTCTGCCTCCCCCAACTGACTCTAACTGCCAGCCGATTTGAAATCACGGCTACCCTTAAGCCACTCTGGTTGGTCGAACGCATTTTCTTTGTTGTGACTTCCGTGTGACTCGGTCAACCGTTTCACCCAAATCCTAGCCCAGAGAACATGATATGGCATTTTGGTGCCATTGCTATCACCCCAAATTCAAGTCTTCTAATAAGCGAACACACGAACACACAACCATAGTGTATTTCATTACAAATGCAAGTTTATGCTAAATTGGTCCTCTAGTTTGTGTCCGCGAGAGAAGTAACTTATTCATTGATCACCCCTTTTCCCAATGTTTTAATTGATCAGGCCCAACACGGTTAGCTACCAAAAGAGATCGGTCATGTGACAGTTTCTATTCAGTAACTAACCAGACCTTTTTAATATAAGTGTTACACCGACAATGACAGGAAAAGCAAAAGATAGTAACGAGACTATCTTACCTAGCGCTGGTTATGGAGTTTTTGTCATCTCGACCACCAGTCCCCACTTGTAAACTTCTAAACAATGTATACATATAAAAACCAGCGTCCGTTGCTTTGTAATGCAAAAAACATGTCACGCTATGTTTTTATTTATACCTAAGAGTGTAAACCAGATACACCTTTCATATTTTGCATACATAACCCCGAAATATGTATGAAATTGTATAATGTATGTGTTGTTCATCTTAACTAAGTCGGTACTAAAAACATTACAAATTCTTTTCAAGAAAATTTTAAAACGTTTTGCAACAATTTAAATATTTTATTTTGAAGTTTTGATTTTGGCTTTAATTGCAAGAAAATAGCAAGAAAATAGCTAGCCTGAAGTTTCGACTGTTTTTAATTCAAATTTTTTTCATGTCAATTTTTGTCATCCAAAGGTACTTCTAATACGTCATGATTGATGTCAGCCGACAGAAAAATTTAAACTCTGTAATTAAAAACCTTCCCCCCAAAAGTAGCCGTTATAGAAATAGGATTCCACAAAGAATAGTTAATTTAATGATTACTTACAGAAATTATTACTTACTTTTTACCTAAAAAAATAGTGAAAAATATATTTGTTTACAGCTGGTGTCTGTTACCTGTCAACTCAGTTCATTGGTCAAGTGGGTGTTAAATCACCTTTCCTTACCCATAGGTAACGAAAGCCAGCTTAAACTTACGAGCGTCTCATGGGATAGCTAACGTATGGATGACCACAAATCACAAAACCTGATATTTCCCACAATGGTATTACTAACATTAACACATCGTCATATTACGAACAACACTCTAGTATCCGTAATAGTCGTAAGTAGAAACAGATATTTATACCAAGTAAGGAATTAAAACCTTTGCTAAGAGTGTAATATTCGTCTTTCTGGTTCTAAATGAAAGGTTTGATTTTTTTAACCTGCTGCCTGTTTTACCACTGAGCGATATCTCAGTTTTAAGAAAATAATCATCTCTGGCATATGATCAAAGGCATCCACGCTACCGCTGTTATCCACGTCCTTTAATCTCGTTCATCGTATATTTCAGATTGAGAATAAATAGAGCCCTGTTGTATCCGCAACAGGGCAGAGTGACCCGTTTGTTGACGCTGAAAGTGAGCGCTCAAATGGAATCTCTGTTGCAAACTATACGAAGGTCGTAAAGAACACTTTTCACAGAAGGCAATATGACTTTTCTGTAGGCTACATTCTGAAACTATGAATAGAAACATTTCGTTAAAACCTTACTCAAACCAACGCCACCCACCGAAATACAGAAATTATGTAAATAATTTGATAAATAAATGAACAAGTAGATATTTGAAATATTTTAGAGATGGGATGTGGACTGATGTCCGTATTCTATGTTTAACGTGTTGCCATATTTGCAGGTATATAAAGAAGCATAGGTTTTCCTTTGTCCGAAATAGAAAGTTTGTTTAGATGATGGAAAGTATTTGAAATGTTCTCTGAGGATAGTGTGACCTTTGAGTCAGAAGCAGTGTTGGATGATAATGACGCACGGGCACATATTAATCACCACACCTCTTAAAATATCTCTGCTAATGAAGTGAGATAATAATGAACTGTTTCTTTTACTTATCTTGAAATTGTATTAGTATATTCAAGTAGAGCATCTTTAATTCATCAGATTAACTACAACATTGTTCTTTCCGTTCAGACGTCGTCTAGATAGTCACAACTCTTACTCGAATCACTAATTCTCTCAAGTTCCCACCTCGCTTCTAGGGTCTTTGATACGATTCCAGCAACGCCGTGGTCTGAACAGTTTCAATTCTTCCTCGAATTCCCAGTTTATCCAATTTCCCATTTAATGTGTTTGGCACGGTTCCAAGTGCTCAAAGCATTATGGGTACAACCCAATCTTCTATAATTCAAGGTATTTCCTCACTTTGTCGTTTTCTTTCGTGTTCACCCCGCGGTCCGCTGACACAGCCATAACTACGATTTAGTTGGTCCTCTTTTCCTTGTTAATGACTATCACATTTAGTCTTCTTGCTTGGATAGGGTAGTCGGTCTGGATGTCAGAGTCACAGAGTATCTTATTCATTTCTTTTACGACAGCCTCTAGTTTGTTCTGATACCATTTATATACATGACCGAACCGAAGTTGTTTGCACAATTCCCAGTGTATCACTGTTCCATACTCTGGCGTGTCTGTTTTTCTATTCCTTTTGAGCAAGCTTGCTGTATTCACTTATAATGTGGTTCATAGTTTCATCTTTTTCTACATAAAGGCGGCTGTTTTGTTTTGCTTTGTTTTTCCTCTTTTTTTCTTGGATTTATCTATTTCTCTTTTATATGATTGGTTCCAATGGATTTGTTCTGCGCTACAATGATGAGGGATTCCGTTTTTTAGGTGTACTGTGCACAAGCATTCTATTTGCATTTCTCCACGGAGAGTTCTCTTTTCCTATTTTACTTTTCTTGTTTTGTTCTTCACTATTCCTACGCGTCTTTTTTATCTCTTGCTTTACTGTTTCGAGCGATTTCCATCATGTTTCACTGTTGTCTTGTGCATTCTATTATTATTTAATGCATTCTCATGTCCACATCAAGTATCTGGTGGTTGCCGCTGGGAATCGAGTGACAGCAGATCTTTTCAAATCTCCAGCACCTTCCTCGGTATTCTCACTGACTCCAGTCTGAACAGTCTCAATTCCTCCTCGAATCTCCATTCCCTCCACTGTCTCTAGTGCATTTGGCATGATTACAAATGTGTTTAGTGTTACAGGAATGATTCTAACCATAATGTTCCACGGCATCTTCAGATCCAGGGCGAGATTCCAATGTAAATATTGAGATTTTATTTCACTCTTTCTATTCACCCAACCTCACTTCTACGACTTAGGACTTTTTCAAGCAATTGGTTTACTCTTTTACAGGCAAGAGTTTCAGTATCAAATCTCATTATAATTGATTCTTATACTAACATTTTCAAGTTTTTACAGTTTGAATTCCAGTAACACTTTAGTGTATTTTTAACTCCAGCATTTTCCTCGGTATTCTTGCCGTATTTAGTTGCATGGTTTGTTTTTTGTTTGCTTTTGCTTTTTTAATCTAGTCTTTCTAGGGGGGTTTAGGGACTGTTCTTAACATTATGAGGTTGAAAGCCAAGTTGGTACTTCTTCCGACACATTCAAGTTTATACTGATGTCGACTAACTTTTAGTACAACTAAATACTATATGACGTATGTTCTGTTGTCAGCAAAGACTTCGTAACATCTTCTCTCTTGGATTTGGTAATTTGTTTGCACCCAGAATTCCAGATAGTGTATTGTCACATCCCAATATTCTTATTTTTGATTAAAGCCAAAATCCAGTTAGATTATTGTACATTTGAGTCACAATAAAAGCAGAAAAACGCGCTTCTGGACGCCACCTGCTTTGGAAAATTATGCCGGCTTAGGTCTCTTCATGGTCAACTGAAATACCCATGTCGATTCACCTTCAGAATCGTTCATAAACGCAAATTCACTTGTTAATCTATTCGGTTGCTTTCTTTCTTCTTCCTTTCACTTCTTTTCTCCTGAGAGTTCACGGCACCTTAATGTATATGAGAAATTCGCCTATCCTTTATCCCTAGTTTACATACTGATTGAATGTACTATATATATACACAATTGTGCTTAAAGCGTAAAGTAGACAATGAATGCATAATACCAGCTATGACTTACGCATGCGAAACATGGAAATTAAAAAAAAGAACTGAGAACCAACTTAAAATCGCACAGAGAGCCGTGAAATGAGCAATGCGATGGATAACATCCCCAACCCTGTGCCCGCGGGCGCCGACCCTTTTGTGTGTGGCCGCCGCAGACTGGCTACTATTATATTTTTTTAAATTGTTAATACTACCATTGATGGTTTTAAATTTCTAATGTTACAATTACATATCTTAACTCTTTGGGTGCACGACTTTTCACACCCGGTTTCCCCATGTCCCTATTTGTTAGGTCATGGCAAGGTTGCCGGATTAAAACCTGACTGAAGCCAAACAATATACGAAAAAAGAAACCCACAAAATCCAAAATCTGATTTTATTTTACATACAGAAGTATTGGCTCAGTAAAGGCAAAGTTCTGGCAAGCTTTGTAAGCCTAATTGAAGAGATACAAATCCTTTTTCCAATCCAGAAATCAAAACTTTGATCAACTATGCGACTCTTGCTGGTTGATGGATTTGAATTCTCCCACAGGCATCACATAAAAAATAAAATCTTTAAGCTTGGAGCTTCAGGAGAAAAGCAAACATATCTAGAATGATAGCCTTATAAATTCATTTAAAGCAAAACTTGTTTTATCGATTTCTCACCTGAAGATGAAGTCTTTCACACATTTCCCAAATATGAAGAAAATGATAGGTGACAGTGACTTTAACCCGTCACCATTTGTAATCCACATTCAATTGCTTTAGGAGCATTTCGAAAAAAGCTTTGAATGTTTTACTATCATAGAGCCAATGAACTCAGTTTTATTAAATCCGTGAACTTGCCGCGTAAATATAACACCGCTACAGTCATTGGAAAGCATTCAATTAAAAATTGGGAACTGCAGAATGATATTGTGCTAAAATCATTTGTAACAGACGAAAACATTTTGAGTTTGGTTGTAAGAGAAAAAATCCTTTTCCTGAAAAGTGCAGCAGACAAGATAAAACCACTTTTCGGATCCACCTACCTTTGCAAATCACTGTTTTCCACTATGAATATTATAAAATAAAAATACAGATCTCGTCTTACCAACAATGAAGTTCAGTGCTAATAATCACATTGATTGAGATTTTCAAGAATTTTTGTTACATAGGAATATAAATTTTAAAATGTTATATAGGAAAAAAATGTTTTATTACGGTATGATGATTTTATGTAGGAATTAATTTTTTTCGTGTTATGTTCATTATCAAGTCAAACTATAGATTGCCTTGAGATTACCAAATACATTTGCATAAGAATTTAAAAAATCATAATTATTTAGACTGGCATTACTTTTTTATCAGGGCCGTAACGAGCATGGTGGGGCAATACTTTTTTTCCAAAAAATATATTTTATAATCACAGACTGCTACAATGCAAGGCATTTGGGTCATGAGATGCTAGGAAATTCGAAATTTTCTGGAGCTTCGCCGCTGGACCCCATTGTGGGATGCTCATAGCGCCCCCGCTGCATTTGAGTGTGTTACCTCTTGGCCCTCAAACATTTTCCCCTTCTACGTCCCTATTTATGCATTATTTCACATGTGGATTCTTTTAATTTTGTTTTAGGTTTATTAGTTTTGTTTTTAGTTTATTTGAATTGTGTGTTTTGCCCATTATTTTACATAGGTACTGCATGTTATATCGCCCATTATGTTCATTTTTTTTTCATTATTAAGTATAAACTTGTCTTGATTGTTTTTGTATAATATAAAAGAATTCTAAACACTTGCTGTTTCGCAGTAATTTGTTTTGTGCATTATCTTAAATAGGAATTAAATGTTATGTATATTTTTTTTATTATTAAACCCTAATATAAATTTGACTTGAAAAGTAAATGTCGCCCGCCGCACTACTGATAGTCTGAAAGTGCTCTTCGACACAAAAAGGTTGGAGACCTCTGTTTTAAGAGATAGAAAAAGATCAATATGGATAGAGTGAAGGATATTATGCACATGCCCTCATTCAAAGGTGGAATACCATGATTTAGAAGGAAGGAGACTTTGGAATCCTGCTACTTTTGTGTTCATGTTGGTATGCTTCGTGTGCTTCTACTATGAAATCTGTATTGGTAAGCCATTAGTATTACTTTAACTCTAATGTGGCAAAGTTTTGTAATATCATTCATGAAGTAAGATTATACAATATTTCCAAGACAATATGTATCATCACTTTAGCAGCATGCTTTTCGCTTCTTCTTTTTCTTTTAAAAATGTACAGGGTTCTCGGGCAAAGTCCGGGTATTTTTCAGTTTTTCAACGTCATTTATGTCTATTCAACAGTTTGCCAATTGATTATTGATTTTATTATCATAATTATTATTTGAAGGAAAAAGGAATCGTATTATTATTATTATCGCCACCTCTCTATCTGCTATACGTCCCCTGACTCTAATGGCCATACTCTCCATTTACTATCAGGAGGGTCTTACTGCTAGCCGATATTTTTTTTTGTAAAGTATTTGCAGCTGTTGGTAGATTTATTTCTTCCTTTTGGCGTCCTTTCTTTTTGTGGCCAAAGAGTAATCGAGCGTTTCCCATGACGTAAACTGTCCCGCACATGACGACAACTCACCTTGAAGCAAAAACAAAGGATACTATTCGCATTAAACCGAAATAAAATGTCACCGATTCTGAAAACTGAAGAGCCCTCATTTCCGCAACATCCGGCCGGCCGACTAAGCGACCAACTAAACGTCCGGCACCGTTTTCATAATCTTTTCTCCTCATCTACATTAAGTGTTTTTTAATCATATGACATGGGGAATTATTTTTATGGTCCATTGTAGTCAAAGGATGGATTGAAATCTCGAGGGAAATCGTCTGTCAGGGAAAGTGGGTGTTACTTGATATATCAGTGTATTTTGACTTTACAAGTACAAAGGCTGGGCCTTTACGAAAGGCTAGGTACACATTTCTTGGCTTGGACTCATATGTCATGTCTTCAGACTAAGGAAGCAATATTTTCGTCGATTTGAGGTTCTACCAAAGGTTCGGGGAACTTAAGGCATGAAATGGCTTAATCATAGAAAGAAAAAATTGATAGGAATCGCATTGACAAGGGTGGATATTATGCTGAAAAATAAATATTTGTTGCGTAAACTAAATGATTTCTTTCAACATTAGGCAACAGACTTATTGATGTACCTATGTATTTGTATACACTCATCAACTCATTAGTATCTTGACTACAAGTTACTAACTTGAAATGAAGTTGGACTGTTTAACAAGCCCTCATAAGAATTGACAAAGTTAAAAAAATACTTTTTTCTTTAAAATCCCCACCACCACCAAATATGAACCTGATGAGGCTCTCAAAACAGCTGAAACACGTGTTGTTATGAAAATAATAAATAATAATTCTCAATACATTTGCGGAATTCCCCTTTTAGATATATATCCCCAATGGAAGAAAGAACGCTGAACTCGAATCCTTACAGTGACAGACTGTTTCACGTTTATTACGGTTTTTCAAACTGATTTGAAACAACTACAAGAATTGAAAAATCGTAATAAACGTGAAACAGTCTCATTGAGCACTTTTTCTGATACCGTCGCTGAACACATATTTTTACCTAAATAGATTTACCTGTGAATAAAAAGAAAAACAAAATGATAGCCCCCTGATTTACAGAGTGAACTTTCTTTTAGCTTACATTTCAACGTGTGGACATATAGTATATCTATATGGATAGTGAATGGTCTAATACTACAGAATAAATGAAAAGGGTGAATATTATAGCCGTGTATAATAAGGATACCTTGTGATTGAGTCATGAATAAAGTAACAAACATTTAATTTATCAAAATTGTCAGGATTGGTCTTAATACACCTCTCCTGCCTACAAACATGTTTTTCAATTCCACTAGTTGGTAATTCAGGATTCGACAATCCTCATTTCATATAAAGCACCATTGTTTATATCATTGCTTAACCATTACAAACTAATACTGTAGCTAATCTAACACTATACAAGTATAATATTGCCTTGAATTTCATCAGATGAAGCATTGTAAACTATTATTTTTTGCCAGTATTTATTTCATCTTTTAGTTGCTTTTCATCGCAATTACTCAGATCGTCAGTCTGCAGCCTTCAGTAAGAGTGCACTCTAAGCTGTGTGATTAGGGTGGGGGTATCCCTTCCTGCCAAGTGGATGTTCATAAGACTTTCACGAATAAAGTACTGGTCTCGACCCGACTTGAAACTTGCAAGGATTATTAAGCTGACGCATGCAACAGAAATCGGGTCTTCGTCACCGGGTGTATACTCCATTGGGAGTTGTCGCTTAAGAGACGGACGCTTTACTTTTTATACAAATTCAAAACTATTTTAATTTAGCTGATTTGATTCGTAACAGTGTTTACAGAAAATGATTAGGAACCCGTCGGTTTGAATCTAGTATAGAAACAATTCATTATCTTAATGTAAAAATATGCAATTTAAAAATAAACTTTTGCAGCCAAGTTTTTCCAGTCGTGAAGACATCAAAGTATTTGAAAAATTCGTGAATTTAAATTAAAATAGAAGATTTTCTCGAAAGAAAATTGAACCGCAATGAATGCCAACTACTTTGGTTTACGACAAAGATTTTGAACGATGAAATTTTCTTTTTGAATTTATTTGATAATTAAAATAAACTTTTAAGCTCAGAGTTAGAAATCTTCTCACAAACATGAAGCTATGGACGTAGTGTTGCGGATTTAGCGCGTTTCGCGCTAGATTCACCCCGTTTCTTGTTTTAGCAGTGCAAAAAAGCGCTAAATTAACGCGTTTGCGCTTAAACGTTTTGGCCATTTCTTAGATATTTTCGACCATTTTTAGTGTCCAACCGCCATTTGTAGTGCAAGCAAGTACGACGTAAAACAATTGTAATGCACCATTATTGTTTATTGACTATAAGGTTCCAAATCTTCAAACCCCTTGACCTCGGCGAGAAGGCCTGATCCAGGGAGGTTCAAATGCCCCGTTTACCCCCACCCCTCAATGATGATAGCTGAAATCAATTAATTAAATGACAGACAACGTTATTGCCTTTATGCGTTTACGAATAACGTTGTCTGTCATTTAATTATTTCATTTCAGCTATCAGCATGAGGGGGGAATTTGGACCTCCCTGGGTCAGGCCTTCTCACCGAGGGCAAGGGATTTGAAAAATTGGAACCTTATAGACAATAAACAATATTGTAACCTCAACTAACGTTATTGCTTTTATTATTAATTTGCCAGTTCCTGGAGATTATTAATTCTATACTAACTGAAACGTAATTCTTCAGATGACAACAAGCAATGCCTGTAAGGAAATCCGAGGCATACCACTCTGAATAATACGTAGCAAAATTAAACAACGCCCAAAAGATATTATCGACGGAAAAAATTATACATACAACACTTGATAAATTAGCATCAAAGAAATTTTTTAAAAGTTTCAATTAACAACAGAACATGGACACTTGAGTTTGTAAAAGATGGAATTTTTATTTGCTTATTTGTTTTATTACGTTTGCTGTATGAAACAGATGGGTAATTATGATCTTTTAACTGTATGACTATTACGTTTCTCTAACAACCGCTGCGTGCTTATCAACGTTATATCAAGAATTTTTTCCATCCCACCACGCTACATTACTAAGAAATCCTAAATCTACTCCAAAGAAAGAACAAACGGATGTTTACGTCAGAGCAAGCCAATTCTACTTAAGTTTGATAGAATGAGAAACATATATTTTGGGATTAGAGGTGACGCTTTGGATCTCATTTAGTGATAAGCTTACTCGTTTGAAAGTGTCTTTCTATACAGAATGCTGTGCTAACCTAACTAAAAGATTGACCCTCAAACAGCGAACCATGCAACGTGCATTAGAGTCATGCTTAACATCACATGAAGAGATCACAAGACAGCACAGTATATTAGAGAAAAAACAGGGGTCAGAGATCTGTCAAATTAATATGCTTTCATTCGATTAATCAAACTGAAGATTGGCATATATTCAACATATTTACTAAGAGAAAAAAATAAAACGGAAAAAGGAAAAAACGTACACAAGGCAATATAATGAATGTGTACAACAGACAATGAAATAAATACATGCACAATTAGGTGTAATAAATGCTTGCACAAAATAATATAATAAATGCGTACACAAGGCATATACGCGGATATACACACGACAATATAATGTGTTCACACGACAATCCCTGCGTACACAAGATAATCACTGTATACACATATACAGAAGATGACGTGATAATAAAAACACGAAGAAGTGTAATGAATGCATTTCCAAGAAAATATAATAAATATATACATGTGGCAATGTAATATATACGCACGCAAGACATTATAACAATACTTACAGGCATTGTTACGGACTTTAAAAGTTTACAGATTATGTCATTTTAGAATATGTGTTTTGCGAACTCGACTCCGACTGTGCACAATGCCGTGAAACCTACTTCCTGTAATCTACTGGGAGAGAGTTAAGAATTTTAGAGAAAGAAAAGGAAATTTGAGTATGTTAGGTAACAGCCATTAAAGTAGATGTGTGGACAGGGTTCGATGGCCCCTGCAACAGAACAATGGTAAAATGAACAGCCTGTCAAAATGCAATGTCATAATCGTGCCAGATTTCGTAGAAATGTAAAAAGTTCAAAATTCAGAGAAAAAAGTCTATAATGACTCTATCATCTGTCAAAGAAAGAAGTTGGTTAACGATGTGCTAAACATTTTTTGTTACTTTAATGCTTTGCGTGTTAATTTTGTGCCCGGCTAAACATCAAATGCATATATTTTGCTTCGCTTTTAACAAAATACATTTCTGCGCATTTCATGTTCATTGTTCACTGTCTTTAAAATAAATCTACAGTGTTTAATGCAAATTTACATTTACTGATATAACTTTACGTAAAATGTACATACAGTTTAATTCATGACCGGTCTTCAAAGAGTAAATATAGATTTAAGGGAATGTAAGTTGCATTGTAAATAGTTTCGATAAAATGAATCATTGTTAAATGTTTTGAGCAAATTGAAGGAAGCAATAAATGAGATTACGTTTATGGTGCATTGATTCTTTTATAAGACACATGTAATGCCAAACAAATATTTTAGTAGATTCTCGGTCCCTAATCAAATATACGAGAATTTTTGTTCTTTCACATCAAAAGCTTTAAATTGTGATAGCTTCCTGACATTCCAAAGAGAGGTATACCAACTACATTTTCCACATGACTAACCTGGACGTATGTAAAACGGACATTGTTAGTTCGTTGTCATTCTTTCCGTACCCTCACATCCGGTTGCTTCTTTGTCATCATTTCAAAGATAGATAGATAGATAGATAGATAGATAGATAGATAGATAGATAGATAGATAGATAGATAGATAGATAGATGTGTATAACATATTAATCACCTTTTAGATATGTTATTACGAATAAAAACACTTTGTTTTTTTTTAAATTCAGAATTATCCTTCCCCTCACAAGTTTGTGTTAAAAGAATATCATCAACACGTAAAATGAAATAGAATCTTGAATCTTTCAGTTGCGAGGCTCTAACCATTGATCCAAGATAGATTCCATTCTTTTTTTATCCATCACAGCATTGATCAGATTAAAAAATATCGAGCAATTATTTCCTATGTTTATTTCTTGATACAAACCATTTCGTTTCGAGCACAAAAAGAATCAGATAACATTTTTTCTGAAGATGAAGATGACTTCTAAATTAGAGTTATGTATAATCTTGAAAGGTCACTTTGACGAAAGCAACATAGATTCTATCTTTTGGGTTGTTGCTCAGAGGTTTCTAATCTATTGAGATAAATTGGCAGCTTCTTGGATATCTGTCTTCTATTTTCTCATAACGGAAAATGATATCGCAAGCAGCAGACCTTGAACATATTGCCTTTTTTTTCTCGTGTCTACTTGCGATGCCGATACAAATCTATCATTCACAAGTTTGTTCGAAAATATTCTATTTCGTAAGTAGTTACCAAATGTCTCCAGTCACCACACAAACACAAAGAACGTCAAATATCCGCCGTGCCTACAAATTACAGTGTGAAAATGATTCCTCTTTTTGTCACCAGTTGGCGTGGATGTTCATAATCTTTTCTGTTAGTGCAATGTTTTGTTCATGTGTTGCGATCAGAGAAATCCCCATTACTATCCGAACAACAACGATGTAGAATTAAAATTAAATAATTAACATTGATCGTTTAACTGAGGTTTCGTTTGCTGGAAAAGGGCGTTATTTAGATATTATACCAGTCGTTAATAAATTAATTAAACATATTTCAAAGATAAATTTCCTTTCCAAAAGTGTAATTATTTTATAAATTAAAAAACAAACAAAACATATCTGATTAGACGCTCAATTTGCCAGGAACAAACAAAGGGATCAATTTAGCATAAACTTACATTCTAAATTGGACCTTCCCCCACTAAAAAGCTATTTGGGAGGGGGGGGCAAAAAACAAAAACAACGTTTTCTAGACATAATGAGTAATTTTTTAAATGTTTAACCTTCTAAGCTCCATTGGTGCGGCCTGTACGCGTGATACCTGGGTAAACCACTCTACTTGACTTGGCTGGGTAGTAGCAGCAAAAAGCTGTTGCACTCATTGTCGAATTTGGCAGGGGTCAGTCGTGCTAATCGTGAAATATCAGTTAAATTTATTGGATATTCTCAAATGATAAGAATAATCCATCAACAGATAGGGTAATGTGTGGCTTTTACTTTCCAGGACAGTCTCTGATTTGTGCTGGTACAATTTGTTTACATAGTCGAATCCCAGTCGTTTGCATAGTTCTCAGTGTATAACAGTTGCTACCCTGTCGTGCCTGTTCTTGTACTCCTTCTGTGGTAGTTTACTACATTCATGTGATTATATGGTTTACAGTCTTATCAACTATACACACCAGTGCAACACACAAGTCGTTTGAGTATAACATACCATACATCTCTTTTGGTAAGAAATATTTTTAAATATAGACTGTAAATGAAAGGCGGCCATAGATGGAAAGGGACAAACAATACAATCAAGGAGAAAAATACGCAAAGACAGATAAACAAATTATTTGATTTGAGTATTTGAGAGTTTACAAATACATGAATGTACTGATTCGTTGTGAATATTGAGGTGAAACCAATATTTTGAGTGGAGAAGACTTACCTACCTTCAAAAAGTCAGTATTGTAAATATTGACACTTATTTGGACTCTAACACTGACGACTACGACTAGAAAAAGACGCAATTAATTCGCCATTTGGGGAGAAGTTAGTATCGAACGTACTATCAACATAGAGCCTGCTAGTGCACCATGTCACAACGATAAATGTA
>VCCN01005310.1:242114-255593 GCA_006491835.1 Architeuthis dux | reverse complement strand
CGTATGTGTATGTATATGTAGATGGATATATAATCATACGTATTTGTATACCGAAATAGGTTCTTATTTGTCTATATTTTCAAACTTTGTCAAAATTGAAACTGTTTTCTTTTTTCAAGTCAATTTCTAACACTGACAACAGATCTTCAGAATCCCGTTAAACTCTCATGTTTTTCGTGTTTATTTTTTAAATCTTTCGCAAGTTTAAAAACGGGACCTGAATTCGTTGTTTTCTTAGTATCAGGTTCTGTTTATAAACTCTTTTTTGATTGTGTACTTTTGTGTCTTCAAGATGAATGATTAGGGGTCCCTTTTTTTGTAAAGCGTGTTTAATAACTTTACATTGTTTGTTTAAAGTTCAAACAAAAATATCTGAACTTCCTTTTGGTGCCCTTTCAGGAAAAATGTGGACTTTCACTTATCTGCCGCCCTATTTTTCTTTTCTTTTCTTTAATATATCTTCTTCTTCGTCTGTTTATCATCACCAACACCTTCTTCCGTGTCTTCTTTTCTTCCTTCTTCTCCTCCTCCTTCTTCTTCTTCTTCTTCTTCTTCTTCTTCTTCTTCTTCTTCTTCTTTATCGGTACCTGCTTCTTCTTGCATCTGTTATTTAAGCTGCAGTCTTATCTTTTCTTTTTTTTCCTACATCTCCTTCTACCACCCATTCTCATTATTAAGATTGATGTAAGTCCGTTTTCCTTCTTTTCCCATTTGTTCTTGGGTGAATGACGTTCGCTCCTAAATTTGATATCCGAAAATCAAATAAAAAATAATAAATCTAAGAAGATTATGAAGGAGAAAATCTACACACTGCCAAAAAAGTGATAAAGAAGATTTACGTAACAAAAACAGACGATAACATATGAATGTGATATTACTTCAGCCAAGAGGAGTTGTTTTGGGGTTGTTTTTTTTATTTGTGGCCAGAAGTTGAGATTGATTTTAATCATCACAAAGACAGGATGGACCATATACTAATGGCATCCAGTGTATCGTCTATTTTGAAAGTACATGATAGGCTGCAACAGATAAGAGCTATCTATCAGACGTGAAATAAGTCGGTATTCTTTGAGATAAAAATATTTCAATACATCTTGGACAGTTTTGTTATAATATCATACCTTCCGCCGTTTCAGCCTCAAACTCTTCGACCTTTTGTCCTAACCGCTGAATCAAGCCTCCTGTATAAGAGAACAATACATTTATGACACTTAAGTTGTGTAGAACTGATCGCATGATAGAATTTCTTTTTAGTTTTAACTCAAAATACATTCGATTTCTCAGATTATAACTCCGACTGTTCATTCATCATTCAGTTTATAACCAAAATACAAGTGTTAGAAGGAGAACAGAAGCGGTTATTTTCAATTTTCTTGAATTGCAGAACAACAAAACAAAAGAATCCAACACTACTTCATCCAATTGTGGGACTTCAACCGAATCCACCGAAAGGTCAATTTAAAAAAAAGAAGATATGTTAAATTTAAAAAGAATGGTATACAAACAATGCATCCTCCCGATAGTCACCTGTGGAGCGGAAAGATGGAACCTAAACTGAGAACCAAGCAATGTGCACAGGAGAGGATCATGCTCGCCATCACATGGAGAGATCACAAGACAGATCACATAAGATGGCGTGACGAACTAGACAAGTTCAGAAAGTATTGACTCCTCGACGCCCATGATAGAGAGGTATGGAAAATCTTGAAAAGTCTATGCCTATGTGATCGTAGAATGATAATATATGATGATGATTCTAGTATTTTTTTCAACTTATTTCTGTTGCTTCTTATTACATCAGACTGCCATGGTACGTCGTTTCTGTAAAAGGTTGGTTTTCGTAGCTTAATCGGTAAAATAGGCAGGCTTCCCAAGGACAAGGGATGCAAGTTCAAATCTCACCAGAGGCTTATTGTTTATTTTCGATCCGCCATGCTTACTAGCGATCGTAGAATGAGCGCAAATAAGGTGAAATACTAGTCAATAATTGATAATGCTTTAACTAAGAAATTCGAACAATATTATTATAATTCTAGTCTAGTACAATGTGATAATTTTCAATCTTTTGGCAATATGAAATATAAATATTTTGAGAAAATAAATATACAGATTCATAAGTAGAATCCAACACAAATCGACACAACTTCTGCCGCTTAATTGATAATTTCAAAAAATTCAAAAAGGTTTTCGACGAAACGTCCGTTCGCCTAGACGAAATGTCCGTCGGCAAAACGTCCGAGCACGGTTTCATGCCCTGACTGACTAACCCTAACCCCTAACCCTAACCCTAGATTATTATCTCGATAAGATAATAACAGCTAAGAGTTATACGATGACCTGTAAATAGACCCACATTTTCCCCCAAAAATGTCTCAAACGGTAAACATAATCTCCGTTGTCCAACCTCACATTGGCCAGAACTTGAGGGGGAGTTAATAAAACTGAGTGATAAATGAGAGGAAATCGGGAAATATTCCCGGTTTATTATTTATTCATAATTTTATTATGCCTCTTTGGGCATCTCCAACTATACACAAATGCAAACAATATATACAATTTACCGCAATTCACAGATCAGACTCTCTTGAAAATCTCATAGGACAGATCCAAAAATGTCTTTGTAAGCTCATGCTCTTTCAGTAATTTCTAAACTTATCTAAATTATTTTTAAAACTCTCTACACTAGTGCTATTTTTAACATGACTAGGCAACTTATTCCAAAGATATATCACTCTATTTGGAGAAAAAAATCTAAATGTTTAGTAGATTTAGTTTTTGAAATCTGTCTTTCCGAAGAGAGATATTAAAGAATGGTGTGCCATTTTTAGAAATTCCATTAATTAATGTTTCAATTAACCCCCCCCTCATTCTACTCTCTAGCAAAATAGTTTAATAAAGTTAAACCTAAGAACTCTAATCTTTCTGTTGAAATAAGAGGGGTCTTATATGCCATCAAATACGGTAAATAAAAGATAGGTATGAACAAAAGGAACAAAAATGAAAAAATATTTAAAGCGTGTAAGCGACACCTGATTTTAAAAATGTATGGTAGACAATGGAGTACGCGTATATTGGAGTGGAAAAAATAAGCAAGATTAAAATTCACCACAGCTGCGCCGTGCAAAAAAAGGCATGTTGTCGTTTGCAGCTCCCATAATTCGAAATAGTGGTCAATTTACATAAACAAAAAACAGTATAAAATATATGAAAAATACACCCGGTAAATATTTTTTCATCATTTTTCTATATTTAATTATTCATCGTTTTAATAATATTCTAAAACAAATTTCAGTCGAAGCACGATATAGAAAGAATACTACAAAATATTTTACTTAATTTTCCTGGGTTTTTTAAAATCCCAACGTAAGAGTTCCCTTTAAGCAGTTCTAAAAAGGGTAAACATTGTTAATATCTCTGTAAAAATCAATGAAAACATGAATATATAAATAAAATAAATAATAAAATTAATAAAAGATTATTTTTCTCCAAAATGTTGAATGGAAAATTCTTTAAAAAGAAATTCGTTCTTGAATAAATAAGTATCTCAAATTTTATTAAAATCGAATAATATGCTGATTTTTGCCAGATTTTTTAATTTCTCAGATGTCGATTTCACGCTGAAAATATTTGTTAATTTTGTTCATACCTAATAAAAGAACTTATAAAAGTGACAAAAGGACGCCTACTGTAATGCGATGACTAGCAAGTCGCGCAAACCAATTTGCTAGTGTAGTGAGTTCGATCCTCATTGGGTACCCCATTACAGTGGTCAGGTGTCAGATCAAGCTAAGCTTACTACATAACTGTAAGTGGTCTGCCTTGTGGCTGAAATAGTTGCATATTTCCTACCGGTGCCACAAGTTGCCCAGATAAAAGCCAGGATTTCAAGGCAGGCAGACACTTTCTATTTGGGAATTTAGCGCAACGCCATCTTCGTATCCCCAATTTCCCCTATGTGGCCTTGTGCTGCACTAAAGCTTAGTGAATATCAAGTGCGACAACAGGGGGGAAAGCAAAAAGGAGGAAAGGCACTTAACACGTTCACAGCTTCCTTGAATGGCACAACACACGGCGCAACACAATAAGCACGTCCTCTGCTTAGTGCCGCAAGGTAGAGATTGAGTCTAGCACGTCCTCTGCTTAGGCCACAAGGTAGAAATTGAGTCTAGCACATCCACTGCTTAGTGTCGCAAGGTAGAAATTGAGTCTAGCACGTCCTCTGCTTAGTGCCACAAGGTAGAAATTGAGTCTATCACGTCCTATGCTTAGTGTCGCAAGGTAGAAATTGAGTCTATCACGTCCTCTGTTTAGTGCCGCAAGGTAGAAATTCAATCTAGCACGTCCTTTGCTTAGTGACGCAAGATAGAAATTGAGTCTAGTACGTCCTCTGCTTAGTGCCGCAAGATAGAAATTGAGTCTAGTGCGTGACGAACTAGACAAGTTCAGAAAGTAATGGCTCCGCGACGCTCGTGATAGAGAGGTCTGGCGAATCGATGATGATGATGATGATGATGATGATGATGATGATGATGATGATGATGATGATGATGATGATGATGATGATGTAAAACCTTTTACGCACTCACACGTCTCAACCATCACCTAAAGTAGTGCATTAAAACGGTGAACCTTTTCGTCTGATACATGCATTTTGATTAAGGAAATACAAATATTGACGAGGGTAAGCGGAATAAAAATATTTCTACACTGATCTTCTCTTTAATTATTAATAAATTATAATTTAATAATTAATTTGCTGGTTCTTATCGTTTTTCTTTCCCTTTTCTTAATGTTTCTTTTTCTTTTTCCTTTTCTCTTCTTGTTTTCAGAGGTTACACGAGAATAACCCCAGTTCGTCCCAATCTGGAGTTTTCAGTTTTGTTCTTTAATCTGGTTTGTCTTTGTTAGTAAATGCTTTAAAGAACAATCCACGCTTATTACACAGAGCGTTAAATGCTTTAAAGAACAATCCACGCTTATTACACAGAGCGTTAACCGCTGCATAACGAATTGGCTTTAAACCACTGCAGTATACATAACTGGAGGAAGCACATTCCTGATATTAAAAATACTATAAATAATAATAGAAACCGTCAACCAAAACAGTCACCAAAACTGTTGGTCTGGCTGGCTGGCTATGTATGTAGGTATCGCGCGTACAGGCCACATCAATGGAGCTAGAGAGCTGAATATGTAAACATTTACTCCGTATGTCTAGAAAAAAGTTTTTCTTTTTTTTCTTTTTTTTAAATTCGACTCTAAAATAGGTTTTTAGTGGAGATTCAATTTGCAATGTAAGTTTATGTTAGATTGACGCCTTATTTTGTGTCCGGTAGCATTCACGCTTGTTTTTTTTTAAATTCAGTGCCAAGGAAAAGGCGAGAGTAACTTATTCATTGATTACACGTTTTTCCAATTTTTAATTGATCACCCCCAACACGCGGCATGCTGCCAAAAGAGGTTGGTCACGTGACGGTTTCTAATGAGTAACTGACCAGACCTGTTTAAAAAATGTTTACTATTCATATTTGTTGTGATTTTATAACGAAAACTTGCAAAGGGAACAATTTTTGCCGATGTATTTTTTCAGTTTTTCATTAATGTTAGAATATTTGCATTTTCACCTTTGCAATCTTAAAATAAATCTTAAATTAAACAAATAAGAAAGAATTGGACAGAAAAAGATTATTTGGGAAATACTTATTGTTGAAACTTTTCTTCCTCTGTTATTTTTGTCCATAAAACTCCCCAAACTTGTTTCACCCATGTTGCTGCCTGTGTGTCTATTGTTAATCATAAAAATATACTAAAAGACATATGAGAGCCGGATATAGATGACGAGAATTAAATAAATAGACAAACTGGGCATTTTACAAAAGGAACATTCTAAAAGGATAAACTAAACAAAACAAGTTTTGGGGATAGGCGATAATTTCTTGCCAATAGTGAACTACGGCGTTTTTTGTTTAGTTTGCGTCATTAAATATGTACATAATATTGAATAAGACAGTCATTTGCGGACAGTATCGGTTTTCTTTCAAACTCAATTAAAAGACAAAAGGTAAAGTGCCATAATTAGGACTGAAAATGCACCATACGCTCTTTAGTCCGAGGGCCAGCATGGGCTACCGTGCACCCCCTCCCCATGATTCGACATTTAGGCTACCAAAATGTTCCTTAGGATGTCCTCTTTCAGAAAAAATATGTTCCCAAGAAAAAGGTTGGGAAGAACTACCTCATTTGCATAAAACAAAATGGTCGCCAGCATACACCAAACAAATAGAATTTCATATCTCGTCTCCCAGTTGAGATATCTGAGTACTTTAAGAGGCTAAATCATGGGTTTCAGATATGAGGAATTCAAAGTTTATAGGTATTTCAGGATGTTACAAGGAAGTGTCAAGTATACTTTATAGACAAAATTGTGGATTTAATTCATGAAGGAATTTTGAATTCCCAGAGGATTTCATGGTGGTATGACACTACGGTATACGATACACAATGGGCACTTTAAGATGAGGAAAATAAGTAAAAATGGTCATAAAAGCGGAAATGAATGATGATTGTTGAAGACCGGTGAAATGAAAGCGATAGATTTGTAATGACTGAAAAAGGTCATCATGAAATATCTCATCGGTTTTTATGTTTTCATTAAGAAGCCTCAATTAAAGATTGTTCTTACTTCCTGCAATTCCAGATGTAAAGGAATGCATTTGCCGATTTAGAGAGACAGATAGACCTACCAGTGTGTGTGTGTGTGTGTGTGTGTGTGTGTGTGTGTGCACCCACACGTTAAACGAAGCCTTGGATTTCAGTATTTTATATGATCCATCTAATTTAGTGGTAGACGCCTTGGTGATTGTTACCTTGTCCGTTCTAAATTCAGAAATCATTATCAGCGTTCAATATCATGTGGTTCTAGTGGTGTCACTAACCCTAACATATATACTTTGTTGTTAAATTCAAACGAAAATAGTGCTGCGAAAAAGAACGCTGAAAATGATTGCTGAATTTAGCACAGAACAGGAAACAATCTCCAATGCCTTTTTGTGCCAATCTACTAACAGAAAATAAATGATTGATTTTCTTAAGCTTTAAACCTATCTTCTCTACAGTCATACTTTAGTTCTAAACTCTACACGTCTGGAATTGGCAACCCGACACAGCTTACGAACGACACATCTTCATACTATATTTAGTATCAGAATTATTATCATATTGGTGCCCACTGACTGGAACATGCTTTAGTATATATCATTATACAAATATTATCGTGAATATATGGAAACGAGCTTCATCTGCCCTGTACTTACAAAATAGCATACGAGTTTTCAATTAATGTTCTTCAATTTTACTAAGCCACATTTGTCATTTATGACACGTAGGTATCGCAGATTTTACAATTACAAGACTAAACGTTCCAAGAAAGAGTTTATGTTGTCTTGGTTTGGAAACATAATTTTAGTAACAATTCTGAAAATTCCAGTATCAGATAGAACCTTAGACGCCAATTCGTATATTTACCATGTAACCAAATTTACTAGCGTATAGTTCCACTGGTAAACATTTTTCAATTATTATGGCATTGTTTAAATAATATCATTTTGGCTTCATACCTATAAATAGACGCTTCAGGTTTAAGCAAGTTGCCACTGCGCAACTTCACTACAATTAGATATTTGTAAAATCAGTGATATCTGAAAGTATGATTATCTAGCAGTAATGCCAGTATTGGTCACGGGTGGTCGGCTTGCAGCAGAGAGGGGGGTCGAAGGAAGCGTTCTGCAGCAACCCTCGCAACCCAGGTGTCTCTGTACATCTGCACCAGGTGCAACAGGGACTGCCACTCTCACATTGGACTATACAGCCACACCAGACGATGCCTGGACCTAAAGTTCAGACTACACTCTAGGGGCGCATCAGTCATGACCACCTCATGCGACATTATCCTAAGCCTAGATACACGAGCTGATTTGCCATTAAGAGTGATTAAAAAATAACATGTTCACGAGATGAGCCTCAGCACTTGTTTCTCAGTTGTTATGTAAGTGGCGGTAGGTCCGCGTTAGTCTTATTTTAAGCGCATATGATTCATGTGTCGGCTGATGTTTACATAATTTATGAATGAAGTTACACGCAGGTCTGGTCGGCCCAACGTGTGGGCGGCGACCAATGCCACAGAGAAGGATTGAATTAATGGCGAGACTGCTTGGGCAATTCGACTGACGCTCGCTTCCTACGCGTCGAGATTTATTTATGGGTGCAATCTAAATTGAGCTAAAACCAGAATTATCACCGGGCCTTCTATGAAGATTTGCACATTTTACAAGTGGGATGCACAGGAATCCAGTCGTAATACGACACGACATTTTTTCGCATAGCAAAACAATTGGATAAATTGTTTTTTTATTTTCTCTTCATTATTGTTATTATTTTGCTGTTATAATTTTCCAAGATTATTTTTTCTTATTCTGTCTAAAAAACGGTGAAAGCTGATACAAATGGAAAAAAAATCTGTTGACGCTGTAAATCAGTTTGAGATAAGAAGGTTATTTTAACGGTTTTGTCGTGTTGGCTACTTGAACGGAACACTTAAAAACAATTTTATCGCTGAAGGGTTATTTATAAATCATTGAAGCGTTGATTAATGATGTGATGACGCAAACGCGTTAATTTTACCAGTAACAGAAAACCTTTAATGAATAAGGTGCTGTGTTAACAGGTTTATTTTAAGTAGAATGTGATGGTTTGAACGCTTGTATGTTTAACCATTTTGAAAAAAAACATTGTTTACCTCTGTCAACAATGTTGTAAAGAGGTATATGTTTTGGGTCGCGAATGTTTGTTTGTTTGTTTGTTTATTGGTTGGTTTGTTGGTTGGTTGATTGGTTCGTATTTTTTCCTGTCCACAAGATATCTCCAAAAGTTCTAAATGAATTTCCTTCAGATTTTTGGAAGGGTGGACTTATAGGCAAAGGAAGAACTGATTAAATTTTGGATCGGATCCATACACAATTACCTCCGCTACGTCGTTGTGATATGTCCAAAACACATAATATCGCCATTTATTAATTTTTTTCCTGAGCTCCAAAAGTTCTCAATGAATTTCATTCAGATTTCTAGCGGCGATGACAATGGTATGCCCTCTCAGAGTGCTTTCTAGTTACAAATGCGATTGCAATTTTAACGGATGGAGGCACAATGTCGTTGATTGCTTTAAATGCGTAAAAGAAATAACAAGCAAATAAATTTGATTTTTGTTTAATGTTTTTCGGTCAAGTACATTACAACTCGGCAGCTTACAAATAAATTAGAAACTTAACCGCTTGTTTGCAATGTACTTAACAAATCAAATTTGTCGGCCATTTGTTCAACTCAAGTTTGTAATATACTTAAAAAAATATTAACGGTTGTATATTTATCAAACGTAACAAATAAATAGATTTGATTTTCACTCAGAAATGTTATACTATGTCCAGAAGTTATGAGTTTGCTATGTGTAACCGTTCAGACTATTCGTACCCCGGATGGATGCATCAAAGCTAAATCTACTATTTTTTAAAGATAATGTATAAGTATTAGATCATTAAAAGAAAAGGGATCAATAACAATGTATCTGGAGAAAAACATTAATAAAATCTGCATAGGAAAATGACAATGATCGTATGCATAAATCAAAATTCAAAGACAAAATTTAAGAACGTTAGTATAGACTAATGAGCTGTGCTGACTAGACAGTGGGGAAGATCACTCTGGAAGCAATTTTGCAAAGTAGTTTTCCTTGGTGTCACAGACAGAACGCTAAAACAACTAAAAACGATAGACAAACTAAATGAAGAAATTATAAACAAACTTCCAGTAGAATTAATCGTTCTTAGAAGTATGAATTCAATTGCAAAAGAGGATCAAGCAGCATTTTATCAATCAGAATTGTCTTATCCAATACTGATACTCTTTAAACTGTCAGAAAGTAACCGGAGATGATGCAGGTCAATTATTGTTCATCTCCCGTATCAAAGTACAACCATCCGACACAGATTTGCCATTTGTGTTAAGAAGACTTCAAGAATCAGAAATATATAAAGTAACTTGTAGATCAGGTTGTAGAAATTATTAGTCTTCAGTCTTGATTGTCATTTAGTAGAGAAAGTAGTTTTTCAATCTCAATTAGAATCAGAAATGAATCTCTGTATGGTAAGGTAACTTGTAAATCAGGTTGTAGAAGGCGTGAATCTTCAGCCCTCATTGTCATTGGATACAACAAGTGGTTTTTCCATCCGAGTTAGAATCGAAAATACATCTGTGTATAGTAAGTTCCCCATCACTTTTTACCCATAAAAGTGGAAAGATGGTTTCCCTTCACTTTTGACCCCCTTAAAAAGTTTCCCCATTGAACGCTTAAAGTTGACCTAAGAAATGTCCCTTCACTATTGACACCTAAAAGTGGAAAAAGTTTCCCTTAATTTCTGACCCCTGAAAGTGAAAAAAAAGGTGTTGAAAAAAAGTTTTCCTTCACTTTTGACCCCTAAAATTGGTGAAAATTTTCCCTTCACTTTTGACCGCTGAAAGTGGAAAAAGTTTCCCCTCATTTTTTTACCCTTACAATTGCAAGAAAAAGTTTCCCTTCAACATCCGTCGTTGGCCCAAGATTCGCCAGATCTTTAAGGAGGGAGAGTAAAATCACCTTACGTTTGACTCTTTAAAGAAAAAATAGTTTCCCTTCCCTTAAAAGAAAGCAGTTCCCCATCACTTTTAACCCTTTGAAGCAAAAAAGTGTTTTCCCTAACTTATGACACGTTGAAAGGAAAGAAATGCCTTCATTTTTGACGTCTTAAAAGGAAAAAGGTTTCCTTTTACTTTTGATCCCTTAACCTTACAAAATCTTTGCTCATAATACGAGGTCAGGTAAAGAAATTACTATTGAAAAAAGTTGGATCAGAATATGAGGCCAGGTTAAGAAACCAAAATAAAAAAAAATGTGATCAGAATAAACGTTCTCTTAATGACATAACAACATTTTCTTATGACATCACAGCAGCTGGTAAATAGATCACATTACCCCCATCTCTTTTTGTTCTTGTTACGGACTGACAGCTCGCAAATTATAATAAAGATTAATAATAGTATTTAGATTGATGCCAGGTTTCTGTCATGTCGGTGTAATCGGAATTAACTAACTTAAAACTTTATTTTAAAGCTGTAAAATGCACCCCTTTTTGCTGGGTTCACCCAACTATGAGGAATTAACGAGTGCCCAGAATTCATAGTACTTTGTAAAGGATCTCAATCTCCTGTATTAAATGCATTTACAATGTATTTAATAACTAAACATCTTCTAACAAATAATGCATTTGGATAATTTCATATCCGATAGAATATGATAATTATAATGACATTTATTAGTTGAGAACCTATATTTGCCCGGCGCCAGCGACTGCTAAACGAGCGGCCTAAATCGTAAATGTGAATAAAGAAAATTATACATCACTTGATTTCATACTGTCGACATCGAGAGCCACATTTTATTCGTGCCTAAATACAAATGTGAGAATGGAGAAGCCAACAAAGTGTGGGATTAAAACACTCCTGCCTACCATGAAATCTTCGTTAGCTCAGTCGTTTAGAGCAGTACCTGCGTATAAGGTAGTTTCCAAGGTGGACGCAGGTTCGTTTCTTTATTCTCATTTACGATTTAGACCGCTCGTTTTGCAGTCCCTCACACCGGCGCCGGGCAAATATAGGTTCTCAACTAATAAATGTCATTATAATTATCATATATATATATGCAAAATGTTTTATTGAAGCTTTATAACGTCAAAATCTACAAGCTAACGGATGTTGGCACCTGATATTATTTGTATGCCACACGGTTTGTTTTCAGATTATTTGACTCTTGATCAAGTTACTCTGCAGTTTGTACGAACCAAATTACTTTGCTGTCATCATCAGCCTTTTAACGTCCATCGTTGGACATAGACCTTCCACAAGATCCGCCAGACCACTCGATCGTCAAGCCATCTTATTTTTTGCCGGCCACAATTTCGCATATGATCTCTGGGGGTTCACGTTGTGAGTCGTGATGTCCAGCAGTTGTCTGACATTCTTGTAACATGGCCAGTCCATTGCCATTTGAGTTTTCTAATGGATTTTAAGCGTGTGTCTATTCCAAGTTCTTAGCGTGGCTGGCCTATCCGTAAAGGAATCAACCGACACTGCTACCCTTGAATGCGCGATTGTAATTTAAAAAATACCATGTGCGTATGTGAGCGTATCTTTCCGTATAGTCATGTATATGAGTTTAGTTACACGTGTGGGAGCGTGTGGGTGGTTGTTAGCTAAGGTAGTTGAGAATTTTTCACTGGTACCATTTGTTGGCAATCGAGCCTTGGTGAAAGCCAGGGTTTTGAATACTGATTTTCAAGGTAGACAATTCTTTGCCCTCTTGCAGGATTGGGCCAACCCAATCTTCCAACCTTACATTTAACCCTTATTTGGTCCTGTTTAACCCATAGATAGATTGATTGATTTATCTGTGGATATCGCAAGTTTGACAAGTATATCCGCTAGTAGAAAGAAAGATTGACCACGAGCGAGATTTTGTCTTGAAAATCAGCATTTGAACATCGATTACGAGAGATGATAGACATTTTTAATGACTCAACCGACAAGAAGAGCAACAGATTTCTAGAAGGATATCAGCAGACCGAGATAAACAGAAACAGATGGATTAAGTTTATTCTTTTCATAAAATTTGCATGGATGAAATAATTTTTTAAATGGCTGCAAATTCACGTTTCATGAGTTGGGAATCTCTCCCGGCTACTTTGCTGTTTAACACGTTCAGCACCATTGAACGTTAATTAACTGTTTCGCCACTTTACCTGTTAAGCACGAAACTACTTTAAATCGGTAATTTTGAAATTCGGGTCATGTCTTCATTTTTTCCTCCAGATAACACAGTGACTAATAACTGCTTTCCAGAGAATGCTATTAAATCTCTGGGGTATCCCATTGTTCTATTCTTGGCTTTTGCATGTCAGCGAAAAACGTTGAGACGTGGGTTTTTTCTGTAATAGTTTTTTTAGAAATAACGAAAGATATTAAGATCAGCGCTTTAAATATTGTATTTCACTCTGCACTACTTGAAGCGTGACTTGACGTCAGATCATTCTATTCACACAAGGGAATACAAGGACTCAATAAAAAAAAATTGTAATGCTATTTCAAGACAAAAATATCTTCACCGTGATCATATTTCCAACGTCTGGAAGTAGAAATTATTTCAGTATAATTATCCTATAAGGAATGTCAGAAACCGAACTGATCGAGATGTCGGGATTGGAAGAACCAAGATGATGATACTTGGCCAAATAATTCATGAAATAATGACTGCATTTATAAGGAAGGACAATACAAGGAAGGACAAACTTATGTACTTGTGTATATATATGTATGATAATTATAATGACACTTATTAGT
>VCCN01005310.1:184295-194835 GCA_006491835.1 Architeuthis dux | reverse complement strand
TGCTCGTCTGCTTTCTGATTACATTGGTGTCTTTTTGCTCATTACAAGACAATAATAAATAGTGGTGTCCAAATCCATAACAAGATATTAAAATAGCTGGTACTGATACTATAAATGTGACAGACATAGCTCTGGTTTATTGCTGGGTTTATTCATGTGTTCTGACATGTATATATGTATATATATATGTATCCAGACTTCGCCCAGTCCTAACCGTTCATAGTAGAAACTTCAAATTTTGCACACACACAATATGCAATGAAAGTTACTTAATTGGTCACCAGTTTGTGCCCACTTGTTTTTTGAAAATTCAGACCTTTTTTAGTGACCACAGCCCAACAAAAGGCAAGAGAAGTAAGTTATTCATTGATCAACCCTTTTTCAAACTTTTTAATTGATCACCCCCAACACAGCATATATGGATGGCAGTGACTCATAATTTTCCTTGGAATGCTAGTTTCTTTCTTTTTTCATAAAATAACTTTTAAGATTTTTTATCCATTTCTTTTTTCTTAATATCCAGCTCAGTGAGAAGAGAAAGCCCCAATATAGTGTATGGTGTTCACAAGATCTAATTAATAAAATCCTATTATATCAACCAGTATATAAGTATTTCAGAGAAGTAAATAGTTGATGTAACAGCACAATATCAAAAGATAAGAATATTGCTGTCTATAGTTTAGACATTTGAAAGAACAGGTCTGCTTATTCACTCAATAGAAACCGTCATGTTACCAACATCTTTTGGCAGCATGCCATGTTGGGGGTGATCAATTAAAAAAAGGGGTGATCAATGAATAAGTTACTTCTCTCACTTTTTGCTAGATCACTAAAAAGTTTGAATTTTCAAAAAACAAGCGGGCACAAACTAGGGATCAATTTAGCATAAACTTACATTGTAAATTGACCCCACCCCCACTAACAACCTATTTAGGATAGTAATTTTTGAAAAACAAAAACAAATGTTTTTTCTAGACATAATAAGGAGTAAATGTTTAAATTTTCAGCCCCCTTTTAGCTCCATTGGTGTGGCTTGTACGTGTGATACATACATAGTCAGCCAGCCAGCTGGACTGACTTGAAAACTGAAGAAACTTATTTTGACAGTTTTGGTTGATGGTTTCTAATAAACTAGCATGGCTGCTGCAGGGTCAATCTCCACTCCTACTTCTATTCCGACTGAATATGATTATTGCAACTTTTGTATTGTATATATAATAAATGAATTTGTAAATATGTAAGACTTGTCAGTTTGGCTCAGTCAGTAAGAAAGCCGGCTACCAATCACTTGGGAATGATTTCACATCACAGTAAAGAAATGCTAATTTTTTTAATGTATTTATTTATTAGAATGAAATAAGCCCTTGCATATTTCTAACATAAATTTTTGTAGATATGTAAGACTTGTCAATTTAGCTCAGTCGGTAAGAGAGCCGCCTACCAATCAGTTGGTGATTTCAAATCACGATAGGGGGATGTTAGTTTTACATATCGGTTTGGTTTAACGTGATGGCACAGACAAACAGTTAAAAGTCTACTCCCCAAAATTTGGTGAAGATTGTTCTTGTTACTGTAGAAAAACAACTCCAGACTTGGACTGGAGTTTGACAATAAGAGAAGAGAAAACTAAATCATGGTAGTGAATCATCAAATTCCACTTTCCAATGCTAATGTTACTATGGTGATTCTCATTCATTCTTAACCCCATGAACAGCCCTCACAGATTGCTTTGACTGGATCACATAATAATTACATAATAACATTTTTGAATTATTAAGAGTGGGCTATTACAAATTCTTCTGTGAAGTGGACTAAAATATATCCTTTCTACCATTTAGGCATGTCTCTGAAGCAGTGGCATACCAAGGAGTGGGCAGAGGGGGTGGCCCACCCTGGGTGACACCATCAGAGGGAATGACACCAAGATGACAAGATTTTCATATAGTTTTGTGGTAATTATTTTTTCTAATGAAAGATCTGTCCTTCCACTCAATATCTCAGAAAGTATGCAATGGATTTCAATGACATTTTGTGGAAGGGTTGGAAATGAGGTGAGGAAGAAGTAGTTAAATGTTGGCGCAGATCCAGAAATTCTTTTTGATCGAGAAATATTTTTCCGTTTTTTTTTTCATACATTTATGTATATGCTAATGACTGTCTACACGATATCTCCAAAAGTTCTCAATGGGTTTCAATGAAAGAAGTGATTATATTTTGGGGTGGATCCCTACATCGTAGTTATATGTCCACACCATATAATATTGCCAAAAGTTCATGTCTGTCTACACAATATCTCCAAAGGTTCTCAATGAATTTCATTGTAATTTTGTGAAAGGGTTGGCAATGGGCTACAAAAGAAATGATTACATTTTGGGGTGGAACCATGCATAATTATTTCCCCTGACAATGATATTGCCAGAGGTATGCGCTCTCTGAGTGCTTTATAGTTTTTTATGGTACCCATACTTATTTTCTTCATATTGTTTTACAAAGTCAGAACTGAAAAATTGAAAACTAAAGAAGAATAGAATTGTTAGTAAATGTCGGTTTAGTCCATCACATTCAATAATATGGGAGAATCGTGATGAATAATACCAGTACTGTTACGGACGACTGGCCCCCCAAAAAGGCTTCCTACTTTTCAGCTAACGTCACAGCTCAGCCACTGCTGATGGTAGCTAGTATAAGTAGCCAAGCTAAAACCCCTAACTTCACCGCCCCACTTCATTCTTTCAGTCCGTGCTCACACATAAAACCTTTGCTCCTCTAAAACTCCTCTTCATGTTCCTTATGACTTCATTTTGTCTCAGCCAAGCATCTCCCCGGCGCACCATGCACCTCTGCCTCGCCTCAACCGATGTCTTTTGCTACCTTCTAGAGACAAAAACCCTTAGTCCACTGCTGTAGTTAGTTAGTCACACGCGCCGAATGCAAACCTGGATCTCTCTACCGTGTGATGCAAACCACTTATGTCCCTCGCCTCAATCGACAAAACCTGTTCTTGCTAGTTCAAATCGCTTCATGACTAACCCCTCCTACTACGGAACAAACCTTCTCCTTCCCAATAACTCTAACTCTCTCTCTCTCACTTTTTCTCTCTCTCTCTCTCTTCATGCTTTGTATACACATTTTATTTTCGACATGTCATTTCCTTTGTTATTAAATGAACTTTCATTTGTAACCCCTATCTACCTTGTTTGTTTTTCCTTCATAAATGACCCCTCATGTCCACGTTTATATTTCCGCACCTAATGAAGGCCTGATCCCTTCTTCCTCAGACAGCTCTCGACTGACCAGCCAATCCACTCCCTCCGTTAGCATCACATGACTTTGACTCCCGAACAAAGGAGACCCTCACAGCTCCAAGCAGCAAAGTGTTCCAGTATAACAATAGTCCTTTTTAGGACTCCAAAGTCTGTTTGTGCTACACCGGTCAAATATGTAAACACGGCCCTTTTCAGGGCCAGCAACAAAGTCTCTCCCAACTATACTAATAAGCAAACACATCCTTTTTAACAAAGTCTCACTGAACTATACTATGCACACCAGCCCCCTTGTAGGGCTAAAGAAAGTCTCCTCCTCATCTTCATCACCTTTCTACACCACAACAAATACATCCATCCAGCATCTTCACGTACAAAGCCCATAACTTAGCCAATCAACACACTTGTCACTAAAGTACAAAAAGATCACCAAAATTCTAGATATCCTAGGAAGAGAGCAAGTTCTGGAGGAGGGGATGACACCATAAGCTACCGCCCCGGGTGACACCAACCATAGGCCCGTCAATGCTCTGATCTTTGATATTTGCATAAGTTTTCTAAAATAGCAGAAGATAGGCAAGTATTGAATGTTCAATCTTTTGAATTCACACTAAATTCTCTCTATTTGTTTATATACTAAATGTACTATGGCAATTTTAGCATCTGCTTACTTCTGATATATGCACTGTACATATTAGTATTTTTTGTGTTTCTATATATGTAAACATTAGAGTGAATGAAGGTTTTGACATATTTGTTTAATGAATCCTACTCATATCTAGTAGGAAATAAATGATAACAGCCTGACAGAGGAGACCTCTAAGCTTTGATTTCTCCACTGTAACCACTGAGCAGAAATTGCAAATGCAGCTGCAATTGTACAGTATTACATAATGCAATAAGCAACTGACATAATGAAGGAAACAGTGGTTGTATGTGCTTAGCAGCCAGACAGATGAAAAATTGCTTCATTTCATTCATGTCTAAATAGAAAATCTGCTTTTGTTATATCTTGCAAATTTTCTATGAAGATACAGTTTCTTTGTTTAATGTTCCTTATAAGAATTTCAGTGGATCATTTTGTTGATAATTCTAGATAAAGATTAAAGCGTCTGGTAAGAAACATAAATTTGTGATGGAATCAGTTCTGGAATGATTATGCCTGACTTAATGTTACATTGATATGCAGCCAAATTGCTGCAGTTACAAGGGTAATTGTTCTTGACCTGCTGGAAATTCTGGGTACGAAAATAATGCTTTAACTATTCAAGTTTTTAATAGTAGCAAAAATACCTGATGCTTGAATAACAAAAAAATGACTGAAAATAAATTAAGGAAGATATTCTTTATTATAAATATATTCTATGAATCTAGATTTCAAATATAAAACCTAATTTCCATGGGGAAATTGTAACCAATCATTTTTTGTGATCTTATTTATTTCGAGTATTCAAAATCAATAAGAATAATCAAAATGTATCTCTAAAATCAGTGGTGAGCACGGTTTCGCTAATTTGCTAACCGCTAATTAGCAAAGCAACCTTTTTTGTTAGTGGATTGAGCATTACTGCTAACTTTGAAAACTGTTAGTGGACCAATTAGCTTCCACTAAATTTATTTCTGCTAACTTTAAGTCCACCAACCTTTTTTTTCACCGATAAAATAAATAAAGTTTAACAGTCAAAAACATCTATAAACCCTAAAATCATATGGCGTGTTCCAGTTATCCAGAATGGCAAAAAATATTTTTTTTACGGTCGCTATATTGTGTGGCGCCAAACTTGTGCAGCGATTTTTAATTTCATATGTAAACAAACCCCAATATCAGGGTTGACGAAAGTTAGGGAAAAATATTTATTCATATTCTGTATTATTTCCTATCATCTGAGTATATTATTTGTCTTATTTATTATTGTACTAATACTTTTATGCATAAAATGTAGCAAAACATATTACATGCTCAGCCTATTGTGCCTGAAGTGAAGAAATGAGTCAGTTGGTAATTCTGTCTACCTGCCTCCAATGTGCCAGCAGTTGCATGATCATGGAAAAATATTTGCAAGTTTTGTAAAAATATTTTAAGTTTTGCATGTAAATAATTTTAACTCCACTTAAATATTTTGAGGGTTTGGACAAACTGGAACATGCCAATACATGTTTGTTCCTGTCTTTTGCGAGCGTGTCTGCAACAGTCAGTCTGGCACGCTATTGGCTGACCACGTGTAAACACAAGACATGATTGGTCAGCATTGTGTAATTCTGCAATTCTGTTAACCTATGACATTACAGTCTTACAGTGTCAGCAACAGCATCAGTTTACTGAGTCTACAAGTTTTTACAATGGAAAGTGAAGAAATATTTTTTTCTGCCTGAAGAAGTTGGGCCTGTTGAGGAGCCTGCAGCAGCTGTGGGTGAACCAGAGGCCACTCAAGCTGAGGGTCAGGTACGCCAGGACCACTCCAACCAGGAGTCTCAGAACTGTAGCTATTCTGCTATACATTTTTGGAAAACTATGTCTAAGCTCCAATATATTAAAATTTCTGCTCTCTAGGTCTGTTTTTTAAGGGTTTTAGAGCAAAAAAAATAAACCGATGCTAAATTCATATAATAAAAGTTAGCAGTTAGCGATTATTGTTAGCTTCTGCTAAATCTTTATCGGTTTATCGGTTTAGTATTATCAAAGTTAATTTTTTTAGTTAGCGGATTAGTGGTTATCAAAGCTAACCTTTCTGTTAGCTGTGCCCACCACTGTCTAAAATACTAAAAGTGTATATTCATCAATATTTCATAGAAAAGTTATTCGTTTGATTTATATAACTAAACAACAATTTTTAAGATTCACAAAATGGAATAAATTATAAAAGCCATATTTAGTATCTATTTTTGTTCTGCATTATCTTGCATCAAAGGAATGAAAAAAGAAATCTAAAGGACATGTTGGTAGAATTGAAATTTTTCTTCTACCATCTTGTTCTTAAATAAATCCTATTCTCATGTTTTGATACATTTTCCTAAGAAGTTTGATCCCAATGGAAGGCCTTCTTATCTCTTCAAAGTGCATGATCTCCAAAATCCACTATCCTAATCCTTAAATTAAAAATATAATCTTTCATTGAGTTATTATGTTTTTAAACTCTTAATTTGTTTATCATTTTTTGTTCTGAGATTAGATTAATGAAAAATTAATGATTTAAGGAAAAAATGTATCATTCTTTTAAGAAGACCTTCGCAAAGTGTTTGGGGAAAAAAGCCACTCAAAATCTTTTCCAGTTGAAAGCTACAGTATTAAGATCTTTCTCAGATCTATATTTCTCATCATTTTTATTACTATTTCTAATATTAGTATCAAAGCCATGAAAGCTTTTATCATTAATGTTTTTACAAGTAAGAATGCTGCTATTACCATTACTTGCAGAGGGCTCCTCACCATGGAGTTATGATTAGTCTTTCACACCATTACTATAGTGAATTCAATCCTCACTGGGTGCCTCAGACATGTGGCCTTGTGCCAGGCTAAACTAAACTTACTAAATTACTATCATTAATTGCAGCAGTAATATCAGCAGTAATATTGCTATTATGATAATGGCTGCCATAGCTATTATGATCATTATTACAATAATCTTTATGATCAGTATTATATACTTGATTGCCTGGACATTTTGTTCATTGGACATTTTGACCTGTAACCGTTAAAGTCATTGACCCTTTGGAAATTAAATAATGCATGTTTTCTGTTTTATGTAGTCATTTACATTTATAATGACTAAGCAACAATAATGTATTTATTTAGGATTTCAAAGGTAATTTTAGTAATAATAGACTCTGACATGTATTTGGAATTCATTTTTGTTGATGACAAGAAGCTTTGAAAAAAGTGTGTACTTTTTGTTTTCGTCATATGTATATGAATATACAAGGTACTACCTAAAGGTTTAGAGAACTTGAGGCATGAAATAGCTTCCTCAAAGAAAAAAATATTAGATGGTTAGTCACTCAATAGAAACCATCATGTGACCAATGTCTTTTGGCAGCATGCAGTGTTGTGGGTGATCAATTAATCAATTGGAAAGAGGGGTGAATAAGTTACTTCTTTCGCCTTTTGTTGGGCAATGATCACTAAAAGTCTGAATTTTCAAAAAACAAGTGTGAACACTGTCGGACACAAACTAAGGACCAACTTAGCATAAACGTACATTGCAAACTGAGCCCCCCCACTAAAAACCTATTTTGGGGGGGAATTTAGAAAAAAAGTTTTTTTCTAGACATAATGAGGAGTAAATGTTTAAATTTTCAGCCATCTAGCTCCATTGGTGCAGCCTGAATGCATGATACATAGCCAGCCAGACAGACAGACCAAATTAAAAACTGAAGAGACCTATGTTGATGTTGACAGTTTTTGTTAATGGTTTCTAAAAGAATGAGGTTCTCTATTTTCTGAAATGTCTGGCGAGACACTGGAAATACTGGTAACTTCACAGATGAACAGATTGATCAATTTGTTCAATTCCCCAACCTTTTTGGTAGCACCCAAAATCTATAGACATTGTTTTTCTGTCTCTGGACTCTATTTACATGTTTCCATTTCTTGTACAATTGCACTAGAAATGTTCATTTGTTCAAATAAAAGTCTGCCATTATCTATGTCTAAGGACAATTTTCACCTAAAATAAAAAACACATTGCAGAGTTATAGGCTGATGATATGTGTAGACATTTTTCAGACCTGTATATGAATATACATATAAATATGAACATTAATGCAAACATCCTGAGGATGAAATGTTAATCAGAAAAAAGAGGAATCAGCAAGCACCATACTACTGCTCAAAATTTGTTATCATAGCTAAGATTTGCCATAAAACCCACATATATTCTCACTATATCATTGGGAATTTGTTTTACAGGGTACTAGGACTGATTAAGCATACCTTTTCATATATAGACAAGGACTTGTTCCTTAGACTTATGTCCATCCACACCTAGAGTACTGTGCACAGGCCTGGTCACTGTACTTGGAGAAAGATAAAAAAAATCGTTAGTTAGTACTGGAAGTAAAAAGTATGAGTTATGAGGATAGGCTAAAAGTGTTAGGATTAACATCATTAGAAAATAGGAGAGATCAGGGAGACTTAATAGAAATGTTCAAGATTATGCATGGTTTAGGAGTAGTAAACCCTGATGTATTTTTTACTAGAAGGTGGTACAAGGGACTGAGAGGCCACACATATACAGTAGAAGCAAATAGAAGTAGATTGAATATCAGAAAATTCTTTTTTAGCAATAGAGTGGTACTTTGGAATAGATTACCAGAATATGTAGTGCTATCAACAGATGTAAATGATTTTAAGAAGAATTATGATGTTTAATTACATGGCTGCAAAGGTTTAAGACCTTAGATATTGTGTAATTATGATTGTTATGATGTGTGTCAGATATCTTATAGCCTGTATGCTGTAATGTTTATATATGTGTATCTATGCTTCTATATGTACAAAAACGGGAGCCCAGAAGTGGGAGCTGGGAAGGTCTCTCTGGTCAGGCAAATCACCCTGTCAACACGTGTCTGTTTCGTCTCTCAGCTTCGTTTCTTAACACACTAAATACAGTGGAACAAACCGTGTTCAAACTAGGCACAGCTAAACAGAAGGAATGACAAGCAAACAAAGGCACTAGTAACAGACAACATTAGGAATCAGCAAATACCATACTACTGCAAAAAACTTTTATCATAGCTGAAATTTGCCATGAAACCCTACATTTGTTCACACTACATCATTGGGATTTTTTTATTTGATTAGGAACCTTATAGACCAATTCAGTCAGATATCTTATAGCCTTATTGATACTATTGTTCGGACTGAGATCCTCATCTTGGTTGTCATTTCCACAACGTTTCGGCCGATGTACCCTCCGGCCTTCTTCAGGTGTCAAGTTTTTGTCGGTCACTTACCGGAACTATTGGACTGAACCCTTTATTTGATCCACGGGGTATACTGTCCTCATAATAAAAAGACAACACAACATGAGGCTTATAAACCCCAAAAACTAGACTCATTTGTCCAAGTTGGGACGGTGGCCTAGATAACTTGGTTAAAAAGCGTCTGACTGTTGAGTCATCTGTAGGTTGTGGGTTCAATCCCAGGCAGGAGCACAATAACTGAAAAATAACCACGAAATAATTTCTAGGACATGGATAGTGGAATGAGGACAGTATACCCCCATGGATCAAATAAAGGGTTCAGTCCAATAGTTCCGGTAAGTGACCGACAAAAACTTGACACCTGAAGAAGGCCGGAAGGTACATCGGCCGAAACATTGTGGAAATGACAACCAAGATGAGGATCTCAGTCCGAACAATAGTATCAATAATACTAACACCTCATCTCAGAAATACCGAACATACAAACATATATATATACATATATTATACAAACATAATCATCGTTGCAACTTTGACAAGAAATAAATTACATCTAGTGATACTAGTGATACTTCTGCATGATGCAATCTATTGAATCATGTACACCTGCACATCTTGACGAATATTTCAGAACAGACTTCTCACTCACTTAGCTGCCAATAAGATAAAACTTACAAAAGACATAATTAAATTGACAGCCTTTTATCTGAAAAACTGGAACAGACAACTGATAAACACCTTTTCGGGATATGAAGCAAAGAAAATTTCTTTTCACCTTCTCATCCTTACAATTCAGAGAACGTACTTGATAGTTGTACCTGTTTACACCTAATCCAATCAATCTCATTTATCAACCTGTCCGCAACATCAAACACGGAACACTTACAAGGAGTAAACATTCACACTTTCTGCTGGTAATAGTGAAGCAGATAATATTCAGCAGGATTAGTAGCAACAGTTCATTTCTAGTACTATCTGAAGTTTATTAGAAACCATCAACCAAAACTGTCAACATCAGCATAGGTTTCTTCAGTTTTCAAGTAGGTCTGGCTGGCTGGCTGGCTGACTAGTTGGCTATCTGGCTAGCTGGCTATGTATCTATCACAGACCACACCAATGAGCTAGAGGGCTGAAAATCTCAACATTTACTCCTTATTATTTTTTTAAAATTAGGTATTCTCCATCTATGTTTATTCCCATTCCCTCCCAGTCAGTTTTCTGAAAGATGCTTTCTAGGCTCGCTGTGAATAGTTTAGGTGATATTGTATCCCTTTGTCTTACTCCTTTTGCTATCTTTAACTTTTCTGTATCTGTGTATAGTCTAATTATTGCTGTGCCATTTTCGTATATGTTTT
>VCCN01005310.1:150660-161298 GCA_006491835.1 Architeuthis dux | reverse complement strand
TATCACCAGATTTCGGAAATACTGGACAAAATCTGTTCATTGTCTGCCATGCGAATATCAGGGATATTTGAATTTGCCAGTTTTGTTCGTTAGCGTGCGAAGTGACTGATAGGCAGCAGAAATGGCGCTGCTTGATGACTCTTGCTCCATCTTCTTTGCTTGGTCTTTGGAATATTGGGGGTATTTATGGAATTGGAGAATATCAGGTAACCGCCTACGCATAGCCAAATTCGGCATCTATGCTACTAATCAAATTGCGATTGGTTCATCAACTTCCCCCCCATCAATGAAGCGGAGCAAATGGCCAAATATGGTTTTCAATTAGCCAATTAAAATTGAACAAGTCAACTATAATATTTTGCGGATTTAGTACAATATATATATGTACAATGAATGCAGTACAAAATTTGTGTTACTCGCAATACCCTTTTCCCTCATTTTCAATGCACATTGGGGGTTGAAACTTGCTAAAACAAATTTAGGTCAAAAATTGCAAAATTTGGTCTTTAATCATCAGTTTTTTCACTGCTGCCAGAAATATTTAATTTTTTAGTGCAGAGGATGACTAAAGCAAAGTGAGGGAATGGTGGAGTAGTGGTATAATTAGTAGACAGTCATGATTATGTATATACATGATTCTAATGTAGTTGGTGCTAAAAGCAGTCACAGTGCTAGGTTTGACTTTGCTCCCCTCTGCAAATTGTTAAATTTGGACCCTTCACAAAAGTAAAAGGTTTAAACGGTAGGTCCAATTGCGCCCCCAGAGCTCTGCCCAACACAGTTGCAATGTCTGTGGGTCCCACACGCCGCCTCTGCTAAAAGACAACTTTGATTATTATTTCATTTTTCCCCTCCAACCACCAGAATTTGCTGTGTCACTATATATTTAATCATTAAAGCAAATGAAAATATAATGACATATGTGTTTAAAAAATCTGAGCCATGATATCATAGCTTACATAAAAAGCTAGTTTATTTATTATGATCTCTTTAGCATATTATGCCTTAAAAGTGAATCAAGCAGAATAATTTATTAATTCACATTTTAATTAACATTTGAGTTGGCATTTCTTTCCCCTGTTGAACTATATATGTATTAATTTTAATTGTCCAAGATAAGGCCATGCACTTTTTGGACATGTGACCAGTTTAACATCATGGAAATGTTTTTTGAAATGTTATGAATATGAAATGAATATTACAGAATACATGATTTGAGTATTCACAATTATACCATTCATTCTCATAAGGAAAATGGAGAATAATATAAAATCATAGCAAAAATGAAAACATTTTAGTACAATACAGTAATGAATGGAGCAGTTGAAAATATCTGATATTCAAATATAAAATTAGAAAATTATTACTTTCATAAAAATTATCTTACAATGGAACAATGTTCTTTGGTCAAGATTACAGGTAAAATCATAGCAAAAATACAAACATTTAGTACAATATAATGAAAAGTGGAGTAATTGAGAATAATTAAATATAAAATTAGAAAGAAAGTTGTTACTTAAAAAAAACAGTTTACTATAATAGCATAATATTCATTGGTCAAAATTACAGCTAGTCACCCGGTTGACCAAGTAAGAGTACAGGCAGACCTAGATAAATTAATGTTTTGTCAAGAGAATGGTTATTATTATTTTAATGAAGATAAATGTAAGATGTGACATGTAGAAAATAGAAATCCATGCTATGATTACTCTATGAACGGAAATATATTAGATATTGTAAATGATGAAAAGGATCTCGGTATCATAGTAACTGATAAACTATCATTCTCCAAGTATATTGCCAGTACTGCTGCTAAGGCAAACAGGGTACTAGGACTGATTAAGCAGAGCTGTGATGTCGGATGAAAAGTAGGTAGCCTTATCTTCGCATTTTATGTGGATTGGCCATTTGGACTGTTAAGTCGTAACAGGACTTTGAAATACATTATGGGAATATGTAGTGCTATCAAAACATGTAAATGATTTTAAGAAGAATTATGGTGTTTATTAGACCACTGCAAAAGACCTAGATATTGTGTAAATATGATTGTTATAATGTGTGCTTGTATATACAAATTTTATCCTTTTTTTTCACACTAAAAATAAATAAATGAATATATATTAATTAATGTGTCAACTTTTGCAGAAAAAGGGGAAGAAATGAAAGACTTATAAAGCATAGATTTATTCTTTTGTAGAATGATTATGTGAGCTGTGTTTTTATGCATTCTTCACTTTTGTTACCGAGGCAGGAAGCACTTGTCATACTTGAGTAACATGATTATACAGTCAAGTTCCTGTACTAAAGCAAAACTGATAAATATTTATTAGCTGCTGTGTATGCATACTTGCTGGTATTATTAAATGCTTATGAAAACACACACTAACACACGTGTATAGACATGACATCTAAATAATAGTGTTCTGACGTGTGTGTGTGTGTAAAAGGTAAAAGGTAAAATGTCAGTCTCTTAAGGGGCAACTCCCAATAGAGTGTGAAGACTACATAGAGAAAGAAAAAAGAAGATAGAGCTTTGAGGAATCAGTTCTTTATGCTTTACCTATTTTAAGAAAATATATTATTCACAACTTGCTAGTGTAAATTTTACTTTCTCTTTGGGGAAAACTTTATTTCTTCCTGAAGGTAAAAATATCTTTATGAGTTTTTGCTGATTGACGGCTATAAAAGTAAAGCATTGACACAGAATCTCACAATTATTTCTGTAACTTGTTCAAACTCTACTAAATAGATGATGTTCTGAAATAGAAAAGTAGCAACCCTTCAAAATACACCCACACACACGTATATATTTATACATATATATGATAATTATAAAGACATTTTCTTATTAGGAACATATAATTGTTCGGCACCAATTTATTCGGTTGTGAAACGAGCAGCCTAAATCGTGTAAATAAATAAAGAAACAAGCGCTGTGTGGGGATCGAACCTGCGTCCACCTTGGAAGCAGCCTTATATGCAGGCAACTCTCATGGAAGGCAGGAGTTTTGAATCGTACACTTTGCTGGTCTCTCATGTTCGTAGTTAGGCACAAATATAATGTGGTTCCTTATGCCAACAGTATGAAATCAAATAATGGATAATTTTTATATCTGACAGAATATGATAATTATAAAGATATTTATTAGTTGGGAACCAATATTTCGTTCATTTATCAGTTGCTCACATCGATGCCAAGCAAATATAGGTTCCCAACTAATAAATGTCTTTATAATTATCATATTAAAATTAAAATAAGTATTTTGCTTAAGCTAAAAGTCAATAAAATAAATGAGCTTTAAAAAAAAGCTGTATGAATTTCAACAAGTTTAACAAACTCTTAAATTTATGGAAACTTTGTGCTTCTCTTTTACATAATTTACATTACATTAACTATCATTAATCATATAAATAACTCGACACCTTTTGAATTATTAGATAAAACTCTTATTTAGATTTTACAATTGATAGAAAGAGTCTCACTCTGTCATATTCCCTGTATTATTAGCTTTGAATAAAAACAATTTCAAATTCTCTCAAAACATGTAGCTAAAGATTAAGATATTCAATTTTGTGATTTTAGTTGGTGTAGTAAATCAGCAATATTCCTGAATTCTAACAACTAATGGTTCAGCAGCTCTTTTAATCTGGACAACATTTTTGAGAATGCCTGTGGGGACCAAAGATATTACTCTTCTGTTTTTGATACTGTCTATAGTTTTGAGAAGGGTCATTAACATTCAAAGAGTTTTTTGGGCAATTGAACTCCTTCTTGTTGTTTGGTGATGGTGATAAAATAATAAAAATGGAAGCAACACTTATAACGTAGGATTCAGTTGTTTTCTTCTGTTTTTGTTTTCTGTTTTTTTAAAAACATTTTTGCTAATTTTGCTCACATATAATCTTGGAAGGATACTTGCTGCAGAGAAAGTGAGTAGAAAGCACCAGCTATAGAGTGATGGTTAACAAGCTAGTCATTGTCAGTGAGTTGGTTCTTCACTGAATACGCCACAATTGTGGTCTGTACCAAACTAAGCCTAGTAAATAATTACATTTAATCATGGAAATGTGTTATAAGTGGGATGCAAGTGTCTGTAGTGGTGACAAGTACATGAACAACAGTCAAAACCAATCAATGAGAAGGTTGAACAGCTGTGAAAATTGGACCATGGCATCTTTATGTGTAAGCTGTAAGACATGAGAGGGATTGCTTCATCAAGGAGAATTTTTGATTTTGCATTGGTCAACATTGCATTGGTCACCATGGCATTGCTTAAAAACTAGTGAGGGTAAGGTATTGAGAGCTCCAGAAGTGCAGACAAGAATCAAATTTTGTCTAGTTCAATACATACTTTTTAATTCATCAACTATTTTTTATATTAAAAGAAATGATGAGAGAAAACATTGAAATACTTTGTAGACAGGGATCTTAAAAAGCAAATGAAAACAACTATTAAAGATAAATATCCAGAGCAGAATCTGGTGATGCTTGAATGGTAGAGATAATATATATTACTGAATTAGTATTTGCTTGACTTTGGTTTTTCCAATAGAATTATCAGTCAGACAAGGATTTGGAACCATGGGGTCTGGAAGATCATGAGTAATAACCTGTAATTAACTATAGATGCTTCAAGTATTTGTCATATGTTTTTTTCCTCTGCATTTTTAAAAGGTCACTTTTTCAATGTGCATAACAAATATAATACAAACTAGCATTCCAAGGGAAATTATGAATCACTGCCACCCATATATGTTTCTTTTTACCTTTTAAATTAAGCAGTGATGATGGTAAAATTAAGTTATCTTGATGAAAATGCCACCAGTATGGTTTGAAACAAATTCATGATTTGAAAAAAACATAAAAACAGGTCAATAGAAACCGTCACATGACCAATGTCTTTAAGTAGCATGCCGTGTTGGGGGTGTTCAATTGAAAAATTGGAAAAAGAGTTGATCAATGAATAAGTTACTTCTCTCATATTTTGTTAGGCAGTGATCACTAAAAAAGGTCTGAATTTTCAAAAAACAAGCCAGCACAAACTAGTGACCAATTTAGCATAAACTTACATTGTATCTTAAACACGCTACTAAAAACCTATTTTGGAGGGGAATTTAAAAAATAAATTTCAAGTTTCTACTATGAACGGTAAGGGCTAGTAAAAGTCTGGATACATAGATAGATACATAGATACATATAAATATCAGAACAAATGAATAAACTAAACCATGTTGGGGGTGAACAATTACAAAATTGGAAAAAGGGCTGATCAATGAAAAGTTACTTCTCTCACATTTTGTTTGGGCAGTGATAACTAAAAAGGTCTGAATTTTCCAAACAAAACAAGCATGAATACTGCCAGACACAAACTAAGGGGTCAATTTAGCATAATCTTACATTGTAAATTTAACCTCCCACTAAAACCTATTATGGGGGGAATTTTCAAAAAACAAAAAAATGTTTTTTCTAGACATAAGGAGTAAATGTTTAAATTTTCAGCTCTCTAGTTCCATTGGTGCACTATGTACTCATGATACATACATACATACATAGCCAGCCAGACCAACTGAAGAACTGAAGAAAACTATGTTGACAGTTTTGGTTGACAGTTTCTAATAGATCAAACAGAGAGGCTGATGACCAGACAATAAAGGTAAACTAAAAGAAAAAGTAGCCTGATAGACTTATGGCTGAATTATTTGGTAGATAGATTGGTAATAGTTAGATCACAATAGATTGACAGAAAAATAAATTGTAGCAGAATAATAAGGTAAGATAGATGTACATTGTACAATATATATATACCAAGTTTATCTGGAAAATATTCATCCATTTTGAATATCTTGAGAACTGGTTGTGCAGCCGTGATATAACTTGCAAACCAATCAGAGGGGACCATACTGCATGTATGAACAGACACTCTTGCATGAGGTTACTGGCAGTGAGATGCCATTAAGTGAGCTTGTGAACTGTGTGATTGTTGCATTCACAATAACAAAGCTTGCCCATTCTCCACATCTCATGCAGAGTTTTTTGGCAAATCATCACATCACCCAGGTATGTCACATCCCATTAGAAAGGGAGATAATTTCAGACCATGCGAGAAGGCTGCTAACGGTGACCCTGAAAGAGGAGTTTGCAGACTGTTTTGAAAAGTGGAAGGGATGCTTGGATAAGTGTGTTAGGTTCAAAGGGGAGTACTTTGAAGGGGACTAAGGTGCCATAGGAAGGCTATTTTTCATTAATATTAAATAGCTGAATACTTTCCAGACAGACCTTAAATAGACTAGCATGGACTATATATATTGATAGGCATTCTAAGGTGAATCAATTAGCCTCTAGCATGACACAGTTATTAGGTGAATTTTCACTGTATAATGTTTGATCTATGTGATTATTGGAGATGTGTTGGTTTAAGTGCATTGACAAGGAGGGAGATTATGTCGAAAAATAAATATTTGTTGTGTAAAATAAATGCAATTTTTATCATTAGGCTATGGATTTATTGACTTACCTACGTATATGTGAAAACTGGAAGAGAAAGACAGATAGGTAGGTAGATAAATAGATATAGATAGATAGATACAGGCAGACAGGAAGAAAGAGATAGATAGAGAGATATGAATAAACTGAGATTGATCAAAGGATTAGTTTGTGTATGGAAAGATACTTATGCTACTTAGTTTCTAATATTTTACAAATACAGAAATGTAGGTCCGCTGGGATGGTGAAATGGTTAGCACGTCTGCCTCACACAGAGAAGGTCCTGGGTTCGATTCCTGGCATGAGCGAAGAATGTTGAAAACTCTTCATTAGGACAAATTTCACTGTGCACTCAGCAGCTAATTGAGTACACTCTAAGCTGTGTGGTGTGGGTGGAGGTATCCCTTCTGTGGACTTGCGTCCTGCCAAGGGTTATGAAAACTTGTAAGTCCTGGTCTCGACCAGACTTGAAACATGCAAGGATCACTAAGCTGACGCATGCATCAGAAACCGGTTCTTCGTCATCGGGTGTATACTCCATTGGGTGTTGTCTCTTAAGAGACGGACGCTTTACTTTACTTTTTACTAATTGTAGAAAGAAGGGTAAAACAGATTGTTTAGTACTTTGATGTAATTGGACATGAACAATGGATACAGGTTCCAGAGATAAACTTGCTACTGTTTCGTCCACAGAGCTGGCCCATTTATCTCTGCATAGATCAGTGGTACCCAACCAGGGGGGGATTCCCTCCAGGGGGGGATTCCCTCCAGGGGGGGAATTTGGGTAGTCCAAGAGGAGAATAAGGCTATTAGGTAAAAATAAAAGTCCAGTCTGGAGATTTTCTGCACTTCCATCTATCAAACCAAAGTTAAGAATGTGCTCTCACACTAATAGACCCATAAATCAAAGAACTAGTAGCAAAAAAACAAGAACAGAGATCACATGGATGTGTATATCAGTTACGATAACAGAATTCTTATTTTTTGTAATAAATTTCAAATGATGTGTTCTAATTATTTTCGCTTGCTTTCTATGAGTAACAAATACACAGCAACAGCTGTACTATTATAAAATTAAACTAATTCTTAGTATGAAGCTGTCTAATTATATGTAAAATGAAGTGAAGTTATTCTTTGTTGCAACTTAATAAATGGAAGGGGGGGGTACTAGTAAACTTATTTACAAAAGTGGGGAATGAGTCAAAAAGGTTTGGAACCACTGGCATAGATAGATAGAAAGACAGACTGATAGACAGAAATGAACTGAATGTTATGAATATAAAGAAACTGAGATAGATAGATAGATAGAGGGATCAATTTAGCATGAGCTTACATTGCAAATTGAACCCCCCCCCCACACACACTAAAAACCTAGGGGGGGGGGGGTTTGAAGAAACAAAAAAAGGGTTTTATCTAGACATAAAAAGGAGTAAATGTTGAAATTTTCAGCCTTGTAGCTCCATTGATCTAGCCTGTATGCGTGATACATACATACATAACCAGCCAGCCAGACCAGCTTAAAACTGAAGAAACCTATGTTGGCAGTTTTGGTGAAAGTTTTGGTAGACGGTTTCTAATAGATAGATAGATAGATAGACAGACTAATGGAATTAGAATGGTGCAAAAATATTAATAGAGAGGTCATTAGAGCTGCTTATTGTTGTAATGATGATGATGATGATGATGATGATAATGATAGTAACATTTGTGTTTCAATGATTCTTTTTGTTGTTTTACAGAATTAAAAATAATCTTTCTAAAATAAACAGCTTTCATCTCTCTTTCACAGGCCAAATCCAATTATCAAAGCAGAACAGGTTTTCTTTTATCATTACTAAAATTGCACCAGACATTTTTTTTTGTTCATTCAGCAAATATATTTTAATGGTTTGCATTCAATATTACCAATAGCTTTAAACATTAACATAAAATACAAGCAGAGCAGGAATCTTATTTGACTCCACAAAGCCGGTCTTAATGGCTAGCTTTGAATGGTTTAAAAGGTGTACTGATTGCCATCATCACTTCTCCAATACCGCTGCAGCTGCTGGTATAAGTGCTACTGATGCAGTTGCTACTGCAGCTGCAGTTGTTGCCATTTCAGTTGAAGCTTTGTGTTGTCACTAGACAATGGCTTCTTCCTGTCTGGCTGGCTGCTTACTTGTAACCCTTGCAACACAATTGGTGTGTACTGTGTAGACTGGCTTAAATGATGATACTAATGTTTAATGCAGCAGACATGTTGATGATAAGAAGATTTCAAACTAATGGATGGGTGAATATTGTGCAAGATGATGATGGTAGTGGGGAATGACAGGGATAAGCACAGTTGATGACTATGATGATTGTGATGTTGGTGGTCGTGGTAATGATACTTATAAATAAGTAATAAATAATAATGATGACTGTGATGATAATGGTATTATTAGATGTTATGATTATGATTGTAATAATGGTAAAACAGTAATGATAATTGAGTGTTAAGGAGAAGGAAGTGTTGTCACAGTGAAGTTAATATCAAAGTAGTAATAGTTATTGTAATCAAGATATTTGACTAATGATAATATTGAAATTATAATTATGTTTTTGATAAAATTGATAGTGAAGAAAATTTGAAATAATAATGATGTTGATGGTAGTGATAATAACAATAATAGTGAAATGGTAACATTTAAATAATGATAATAATAATAATAGTAATAATATTGGAATGTTGATTTATTACTGTTTTGATGCTTTTATAATAATTTTGAAATGATAATGATGAAGATTTTTATATAACAGTAATATAGAGATTATAATGATGATGATGTTTATATTAATGATAATATTGAAATAGTGCTGCTGCAAAGGAAATTGATGGTTATGATAATACTTTATTAATAATGATTATTTTGCTGACATACTAATGATAATGCTGAATATTGCAAGTAACAATAACAAAATGTTAGTGGGAAAATGATTATGTTGAAATATGAATGGCAAGATTGTCTGCAGATCTATTGATAACAAAGATAAAATCCACACATAATAATTAGCAATGTGCATTTGTCATCTGTCACGCTTAGGTCATCAGTGACGTCTGGTGACATAACTTGGTAGAAATAACGATAATGGTTTGAATAGTATAAGATACGTTAACTAAAAATAAAATTAAAAAATTTGAAACACAAAAGACTTTTTAAATGCTTCATGAAACATACTTTGTTTGTTAAAAAATTCATGAGAAATTTGTGAAGTAAAATTTGACAAAAAAAATAATGCTGTAAATTATAATGGCTATGTAATCAGCAAAAGAGAATGAACAATAAATATCCTTAATGTGACTAATTCCTCCTTTTTTCCCCAATTCCTTCTCAAAACCAAAGTAAACTGTGCATAACAAAATAATGATATAATGATATAAGAATAATACATCAATGGACCAAATAGCAGCTGTCTGCAAATAAATTGCAAGAAATAGCCAAAATCATTGCTTAATTGAATCACCTATGTTGATCTCTTGACCTAAATCATTCGACTCACTGGTAATAGATGAAGCATTCAAGAAATGTTTTGCATACATATTTTGACTTGAACAATGAGCTTCTAATTATCTAGTTAGATTTTTCTTTTTTAATTGGAACAATGTTACAGAACATGTTTGAAGACTGCAGGGGATATTCACAGCAGAAGACTACTTCATTTGTTAACTTTTGTCTCTTCAATTAGTGAATGCACAAGAGTGTGCCATGAAGAGTGAGAATAGATTTTCTTTTCTTTTTGTAGAGCGATCAAAAGTCGTTGATTGTTTGTCAGAATAATTGTTTGTGCCGTGTCCAGAGTGTACATGATTTGATAAAAATCACTCCTCTCAAGCAATTTCACTTCCCTTTAATGAATTAGTTGTTCTTCTTTTTCTTTTTCTTTAAATCTGAATGAATTCAGTTTTATTTTTAGGAAGACGTGAAAGGAAATATGCAATTTTGAATTTGTTAGAATACACATGTACACACACATACATGCATATATATGAAATGGAAAATACATTATGGAGAATCAGACAATATGTGAGTGAAGTGACAAAAATTCATTCCCTGATGATGTTCTTTTAAAGAAGTCATAACATGGGCTCATACAAGGTTTAAACTCTGTTTCACTATCAAAGCAGATTT
>VCCN01005310.1:132184-145396 GCA_006491835.1 Architeuthis dux | reverse complement strand
TAGATGGCATTACAAGCATTTAGTTTTAACTAACTTCATTCAAAAAGATAGCTTGTGATGGCATGCATTTTTGAAAATAATTTTGTCAAATTAGCGGATTTTTGTTTATTGATTCTAATATTGAAGATGCAAGAAAATAAGCAACATATTGAGCATATATTTACTTATTTTAAAAAAGCTAAAAATGTGATTCAAACAAAAAAAAGATTTGTGCAGTTTCTGGAGAAGGTATTGTGAAGATCAAAATGTGTCAAAAGTAGTTTGCAAAGTTTTAGGCTGGAGATTTCTCACTGAACAATGCTCCATGGTTGAGTAGACCAGTTGAGGTTGATAGCAATTAAATCAAGACATTTCTTGAGAATAATCAATGCAGGAAATAGCCAATATACTTCAAATATCCAAATCATTTGTATCAGCCTGATTATTTTAGTCACTTTGATGTATAGCTTCTACAAAACTCTACAGGACTGTATTTTTATGTACAATTCAGTACTTAAAAATAACTAAAATGTTCAGTTTTTGAAAGAAGTTGTGATGGGCAATGAAAAGTGGATACTTTACAACAACATGAAATGCAAGTGATCATGGGATGATGCAAGAGATCATAGAATGCAAGAGATCAAAGAATACAAGAGATCATGGGACAAGCATATTGAACTACCACTAACCATACCAAAGTCTTCATCCAAAGAATATTATTTTTCAAATATAAATCCAATTATACATTATGTTTTTCTCCAAAACTTCAAAATACTTAGCATTTACCACTCACGTGTTATGATGATGTGAAACATTATTATGTATGACAACAGACGATCACATTTCAAACCACTTCGATTCACTGCTGTACAATGCATCTCATGTGGACCAGTCCATTATGTGTTTTGGAGGGTGGCAGGTGGCAGACACGAGAGGAATCAATCAATCAATCAAACATACAGCCAACCATACAAATAAACATACTAATTTGCATATGTTTATATGTATTTTTTCTTTTGCTGCATTGTTTTTTAGAGTACTTGATATTTAAGGAATAGAGCGTTTATATAATTACCAGTATATGGGTTTTTCCACAACAGGCTGTTTCATGTTCTTTTCAAACATTCATCGGGTGGATACTGATCTTAATTGTTGTTTCTTTGATTATGCCTTTCTCACTCTTTTTTGTTTTTTCCATATATTTTTCTAGTTTTTGTTTTTTTGTATCTATTTTCATTCTTGGTTCTTTGTCACAATTCCTTGTTTTCTAGGACAATGCTTTGGCCTGGATTTATTGCATTCTTTGTTATCTATTTTTTTGTGTTTCCTGTTTTGTGTGGGATTAAATATTACTTAGGGTGTGTAGTACAGTGTAATTTTAGTTTGTTAATTGTAATTTGTGAATTTAGTTTGTTTTTTTCTCTTTAAAGTTAATGCTGTGGTTTAGTGTTTATTTATTTGGTGTTTGGCGTTTGTATTGAACTTTTTCTTCTTTTGTATGTATTGTTAAGACTGTTAACAACACAAACAACAAGAAGGAGTTCAATCGTCCAAAGAACTATTTGAATGTGTAATTATGCATTCATGAATGCATGTTGGCATATACATATATATATATTTAGTTTGGTAGTAATGCATAAATTTGCCAAATATAAAGAAGAATATTCAAATAGATTAGATATATTAAAAGAGAATTGAATTATGCTTTGTATACAACAAAAAATGAATGTTTTCAAAACAAAACTACAGATAAAAATACAAAACTGGATTATATCAACAATCAAGGAAAATGTAGATCATAATAAAACAAATTAAAAATAAAAAAAACGGTCATACTCACAGAAAGAAAAAGTGATAATATATCCATAAACAAAGGATAATTATATTCATAAAAACAAAAGACAAAAGATTGGGTTATTTGCAGAAAAGGTAATTATAGATTTTGTTTAATGAAAGAATTTACAAGATCCAAAAAATAGAAAAAATGAGAATAGAAAGAAAGTTCAGATGTGAGTGGAAATGAAACTAGACAACATGCATTTTCTGATAGAACTGCATGTTTGATTGTGCCTCATCAGCAGGTTACATGCTGACATGATATGAAGCAGCATTGATGTCATGTTTTAATAGATAGTTAGATAAACAGATAGATAGAAATGAAAGGATTATCAATGATGTGAGCACAAACGAAGACCCCACACTATTAGAAACAGTCAACTAAAACAGTCACCAAAACTGTCATTAAAACTGTTAAAAAACTGTTTTTCAGTTTTCAAATCAGTCTGGCTGGCTGTGTATGTATCATGCATACAGGTCACACCAATGGAGTTAGAGAGCTGAAAATTTTAACATTTACTCCTTATTATATCTAGAAAAGTTGGGTTTTTTTTAAAAAATTCCCCCCATAATAGGTTTTTAGCGGAGGGTTCAATTTACTATGTAAGTTTATGCTAAATTGATCCCTATTTCGTACCTGCTTATTTTTCGAAAATTCATTGATCACCCCCAACATGGCCTACTGCCAAAAGATGTTGGTAACATGACGTTTAAAAAGTATTTACATTTGGTGAGAGCACTACATATCCTAGTAATCTGTTCCATAGTCCTACAAGTGCTATAAAAGAATTTTCTGATATTCAATCTACATCTATTTAATTCTAGTTACAGTATATTTATGTCCTCTTAGTTCATTGTAATTCCTTTTAGTAAAAAATACATAACAGTCGACTAATTCTAAACCATGCATTATTCTAAACATTTCTATTAAATTGGGGGGTTCAGAAAAATAATTTTGGGGAGGGTAATCAAAAAAGATTTGGGGCGAGGATAGTCAAAAAAAATGGGGGAGGGTCAAAACAATTGTGGCAGGGGTTAAAAAAAATTTGGAGGGGTCAAAAAAAGTTGGGGGTGGGGGGCACAAAATGTTTGGTGGGGGGTAAAAAAATTTGGGGGGAGTAAAAAAATGGGGGAGGGTGTAAAAGCACAAAAATTTGGTGACTGATATAATCATTCATTCTCTCTATCCCTTTCTCTCATAAACAGTAACCATTCTCTCTATATATATCACCCTCTCTCATAAACAATAAACATTCTCTCTCTCTCAAAAACAATAAACATTCTCTCCTCTCTATCCCGTTTTCCCGTAAAGGATAAATATCTCTCAATTGAAAAAAATTCCCGGATCTGCCCCTAAATTTAACCAAATTTCCATCCAGTCGTGGCCTACCTGTCCACAAAGTTTCATTGAAATTCATGAAGAGTAATAGAAAATAAAGGCGGTCACACCAAATATTGATTTTAAATAAACTTTTTTCGTAGGCGTATACATTCTGGACGGTAGCATATTCATATTTTTGGCAACAGAGTTATAAATAATACCTGATAATATATGTTTTGATTGTGTAATGTTCCACTAGAAATAATAAAATACTGCTGTTTGACTTAGAAGAAAATTAACTTTCTATAAAAACCTAAAGTACAATTCAGATGCCATAGAAAGAGTTCAGAGGAGAGCAATCAAGATCATTCCGAGATTTGGAGATATATCCTACACTGAAAAATTAAAACAACTTAATTTAGAGACCCTTGAATACAGTAGAAAACATGCTGACCTACTAGAGGTCTAAAGAATCCGGAACAACATACATAGAGTGGACACTGATGGTCATTGCTCAAAATGCCCTGAAAGAAAATGCTGCAGTAAAACCAGAGGTCACAGCCATAAATTACAAATTCAGACCTCCACTGGTGTTAGAAAAAATTTCCTCTAGGCAAGAGTGGCAAATACATGGAACAGCCTAAGTGAAAAGATGGTCACATCCAAGAATATCAATATTTTAAAAATAATCTTTATTCTGATATCGGACATACTAAATTTAACTACCATTTTTCTTAGTAGTTTAAACCCAGCCTAACTACACAGAAGCTGGTTTAGTGACGCAATTAACTGCTGTCAAAAAAAGTCTATACTGTATACACTTTATTTTACTCTGGTGAAAATAGGTTTATAAACTGCATTTGTGTCCTATTTCTATGTATGTGGTTTTGTCAAGTAACACAGTAAGCTAGGCATTGATATTCCGCTCAATTCCAGTCAATCATATGATAAATGAATGAAGCAAATTAGCACAGAAAGAGTAAAAATAGACATGATTGGGTGGGGATGACAATTCACTGGGAATTATGAAAACAACTTGGGATTCAACCATACAGACACATGGGATAAACATAAAACATAAACAGAATTTGTGCTGAAGAATAAAAAAAAGTAGGGTACTTTGGAACATTGAAATACAAACAGAACATTTTATCTAGGCCAGGAGGCTAGGTCTAATTGTAAACAAAGGCAAGAAAACTTAGTGGATGTAGCCATTCCTGCAGATCAGAGAATGAAACTGAAATTGAGTGAAAAGCTGGATAAATATCAGGATCTTACTAGAGAACTAAAGAAATTGTGTGATATGAAGGTGATAATAGTGTCAATAATTACTGGAGCCCTTGGACAGGTCCCAGAGACCTTTGTAAAAAGAATAATTGTAAATCTGAAGAAGAATTGAAAATATGCAGATAACAGAGTTACTGAAATTGGCAAAAATACTGAGAATTGTGTGTGAATATTTAAACCTGTTGTTAATCAATTCCCAGTGAGAGTCACTAGATACTAAATAATTATAATAATGATACCAATGTGAAAAGTAACAATAATGATGATTAGTAATCAGGACAATGAGTGGTGATGATAAGAATAATAATGATGATTATGCCAATAGTGGTGATGATGGAAACATGCTGATGATGTTGTTTGCAAAAAATACAATAAAAACAGATTTTTAAAAAAAGCATACAAATGCCTTCAGATAATCCTCTAATCCATTCTGCTCATCATAACCAAGTGGATCAAGTGTAATTTGTTTGTTTTGTTTGTTATTTTCATAAAATTCATTGATTTCTCATTAATTATTTGCATTTAGAGTAGGCTTTTCATGAATCAAGGCTTTTCATGAAGCAAGGCTGCTTTTATAGCCTGTGAGCTTTACATTATAAAGGAATATTTGTTCAGCTGCAAGTTCTTTGGCAAATTGCCCAGTGTCAGGTAGGTGAGTCTGGTCACCATGACTCAAAAAAAAGAAAGAATTATATCAGTTGGAGGTTAAAACATATTGGTGTAAATCTATGCAGGATTCTAGGCTGAGAGTTCATTGATATAGGCAACAAAAAAACTATAATCTGTGCTATCAAAAGGATTGTAGCATACAACTGAAACCAAAAAGCACTCAGAGAGCACATACTTCTGCCAATGCCATTGTTACTGAAAACTGAATGAAAATAATTACGATGCAGGGGAGGTAACTGTAAAAATATCTTGGATCTGGCCCCCAATTAATCACTTCTTCCATACCCCATGGCCCACACTTCCACAAAATTTCATTGAAATTCATTGAGAACCTTTGGAGATATTGTGTGGTGTGGACATATAGCTATGATATAGGAGAGGTAACTGCATATGGATCCGCCTTGAAATTCAATCACTTCACTTGAACACGTGGCCCATTACCCATCTTCCACAAAATGTTATTGAAATGCATTGACAACATTTATAGATATTGTGTGGACAGACACACAGATGGACAGATGGATGGAAGGACATGGGGTAATACATATACCTCTCCCAACTTTGTTGGCCAAGGTCAAAAAGACCAGCTACGGTCTTACATTCATTCGCAGTCTATAATTTTACAGTCTTTTGGATAAAATGAACTCCCAAGAGTTTGTGTGAAAAGGAAAAAGCATTGGAGAATTAAAAAAAAGGGAAACAGAGGAAGAAAATGACATGAAGCATCTCAAAGGAAATGATGTTTAGAACCAAAAATGACAAAGAATTAAATCGATGCTAGAATTCATCTTCTCTGATGATGGCAACCAATAATTTAGCTGTTGCAATGAACAAAATTGTTCCTTTGTTCTTCATCATGTTGTTAGTGTTTTGGCCAGAAATAGAAACCTAAATTGGGAGTCAGCTGAATATAAATGGTTGGCCTTTAATTGGATCCTAGCAAGCAATAGGCAAACACACACCAATGCAGCAAAAGAAGCATCTCACTCTAAGGAAAAACTGATAATATAGCAAACTAGTAGTATTATATAGCATTTCCCAGGTTTAAAATCAACATTCGTTCTTACCAGCTAAGTTCATTTTTTTCTGATCCATACTTGATATCTCAGGTGTTGAATGAAGCCTGTCTTTTCAACTGTGTGGGCTTGCCTGTTCTTGCAACATTAGTTACTCAATGTCACTCGATATAATTACTTTTAAAACAGTGAAACATTCTTAAATATAACTTTTTATTTTTACCTTTGCCAATGAAGTTGGAGAGTAATATGTCGGTCACATATTTCCATTTTTCCGTCTGTCTTTCTGTTCACATGATATCTCAATAGTACTGAATGAATTTCAATGAAATTTTGTGGAAGGGTTGGCAATGGGGTAAGGAAGAATTTGTTAAATCTGAAGGTCGATCCAGGGATATTTTCTGATTGAAAAATATTTTTCCAGTTTTTTATCATACATTTATGTACATGCTCATGACTGTCCATACGATATCACCAAACATTCTCAAAGGATTTCAATGAAGGTTTGTGAAAGGATTGATAATAGGCTAGGAAGATTAAATTTTGAGGTGGATCCATGCAAAATTACCTCTCCTATATTCACAGCACATAATATTGCCAAAACTTTATGTCTGTCCACACAATATCTCCAAAAGTTCTCAATTAAATTTGGGGGTGGATCCATGCACAATTACTTCCCCTGACAATGACATTGACAGAGGTATGCACTCTCTGAGTGTTTTCTAGTTTACTTCTGTTTTTAGATAGCATTATGAGATTATTACCATTTTATATTTTATAAAAATATCCTTTCCTTTTTTTTCTTATCATATTTGATGAAAAATCTTCTAGTTTACATATGTTGCTCAATGAGACACAGTTTCTTTTTTTATGTATTCTACTATCATAGTCAGTCTATTATAGTTGTTTACTAAGCTTAACTTAGTCAGTCTTACCGAGGCTCATACTCACTATACTAGCAAACCAGTCTGCAAGACAAGCTTGTTACCCATCACATCATGGGAGGTGGCCAGTGTGTTATTATATAACACATATTTCTCTGTTTGTCTGTATGGGACAAATTCAGTATTTGAGATTAATCTAAGGTGATTACCATTGTCCGAGAAATGAGATTTCAAACTCAACTGTCTATAACTTGTATCATCAAATGCAATTATTGATATGTTCAAATAATATATATATATATTCTTTCTTCAGCAGAAGTTTAACGATTCTGTGAAAGCAAAACAAACATCTTTTTGTATATTTCTGTTAGAAACCATCAACCAAAACTGTCAACATAGGTTTCTTCAGTTTTTAAATGATTCTGGATGGCTGGCTATGTATGTATGCATCACATGTACAGACCATACCAATGGAGCTAGAGGGATGAAAGCATTCATGCTTGTTTCTTTTTAAATTCAGACTTTTTTAGTGATCACCGTCAACATGGCATGCTGCTAAAAGACATTGATTACATGGCGGTTTCTATTTAGTGACAAACCAGACCTGTTTATTCAGAAGTTGATATGATATTCACCCTAATGCAATGCAAACAATATAAAGAAATATAGATTTAAGTTTTAGAAAATAAAGTAGATGAATTAAATATAAAATACAGTTATTTTTGTAACCTAAAATTTATTAATCTTTTTTGCAGTATATAATCAGAAGATTAATGGCTAACCATGGTTATATTAATTGTGGTTTGAAGATTTGATTGAATAGAATTAATGACAATCATTTGATCATTGAGTGAAATTAAGATGCTTGAATTCTAAAAGCAAATTTTTAATCCAGACACATTTAATAAACATATTTGAAAAAAAAATAATCTTATGCCCAGATATATGTGTGTGTGTGTGTGTGATTTATATTACACGTGTGTATATATACATATATTTATGATAGGAAAAGACAATGTGGAGATTCAGAAATAATTTGCAAAAATTATTTATTACCTAACATGACATTGACAACATTTCCTTTCTAACTTTATCTTTGACCACTCATCATTTTACACTACTGTGAGGATATGCAGGAAGCAAAGAATAGGAAAACTTACTTTGTAATGCTTACTATGTGTTCATTTTTGTATTGAATCACTGTAGCCAGGATCACTGGCCTGACCAAGCAACAAAAACATGGTGGCTAGGATTTCTTCCCTTTTCATACGTCTGTCTGTCCGTATGTCTGTTTCAGTACTCCAGTTCACATTTTTTGGCATAGAGCCTCGAAAATTTACATATGTAATCCAGTAGACACCTTGTCTTTTTTCACTTGTTTTTGAGGAGGTTCTCGATTTACAATAATAATCCATTGTAAAATGGACACATTTATTTCTGTAATGAAATACAGTCGGGTTGTGTGTTCGTGTGTTCGCTTATCAGAAGGAAGGAGGGTACAGGACACTGATGTTTGGGGTGATAGTATTGGCACTTGCCCCAAAATGTCATATCATGTTATCAGGCTCCGGACTAGAATTTTGGTTATACGGTTAACCGGGTCATGCAGAAATCAGAACAAAGAAAATACATTCAACCAACCAGAGTGTTTTTACGGGTGCGCCATGATTTCAAATCCACGACAGTTAGGTAGTCAGTTAGTCAGTTGGGGACACAGGAGCAACAGGTTGACAACCTAGGAGCTGGACACCCCACCCATCAGGGTGAGGGAGGAGTAGGAGGAAGAAATACGGCCTGATTTGAACTGCTACCATCACCATCAGTCTTTCAGTAAAATAGCAACTCGTTAGAATTTCAACAGAAACAGAATTCAATACCCTGTTTGATCTGCGAACCGACCTTTCATCGAAGCTATCAATGGGAATAAAAGCAACCCATATTTTCCTTGAGAATAATGAATTTTGTCATCTTTCTCTCCAGCGACATGGGAGAGGCTTTCTCCAGAATGGACCAACAGTTTTGTTTACCTCCACAGATAACTCAGTCCCATAAATGTACAACCCAACAACGAGATGTCTCATCAGCGAGAAGAAATGCTGATTATACTACATGTCACCACCGCCGTGATGTGGCATTTATGAGGTTTAGGCGTTTGTGGAAGAGCTTGGTTGGAATGTGAGAGAGAGAGAGAGTAGGTAACACTCTTTTCCCATATGAAACTGACAACTCCAGTTGGTCGCGTGTCAGCGCTTTTGTTCTTGCCAAGCCATGTAGTGCTCTATGTAACCTTGTATCACTGTCTGCAGAATATGGGTGTTGTAGGTGGGTTAGTAAAGTCTAGGGTGACAGATAAGCGTACAGGGTGTGACAAAAATGAAGCAACTATGCTACAGTGATTCATTTTTAGGCAGAAGTGGCAATATATTTGTATTTTTAAAATAATATGTTAATAGATTTTAAAATTGACATTAATAAATTCATTTATAAAAACTTTTTTAATTCTAAACAAAGATAATCAATATGGCATCTGAAACCCAATTAATACTACAGGTATACCTTGATTAGTGCGGTTAATTTGTTCCAAAATTGTCCGTACTGTTCAAAACCGTACTGTTCAAAACAGCACTGTTCAAGTCTTATTATAATTTAATTTTTTTTCCAGCTTATACTTGGTTACATTAATTTGTACAGCAATAACAAAATAAAAAATGCTCTATTCAAGGTATTCCTGTATTATAAATGTAACAGTATTTTTACTTGTATTTGAAACATTATTTATGTTTAAACACACACGTATACACACACACACATACACAGATATTTGTCTCTATCTGTATAGTAAGTGGTAAAAACCTTGTCTCTAGCCAAAATCATACCTAGCAGGTTTAACCACTTGCCAGACAAGAGATTCTGGTATCAGGAGAAGCGGGTGCCAACTTATTGATCATTGCAACCAATAAATCATTGGGAGCAGTAGATGGAATTCAGATAAACATGACCGGCTGATTTTACGTCAGTGAAATCCAAACGTTGACAATAACGGTTAATATTGTACAAGATAAATTATAGTAATAAACAATTCTATTTTCCCTTTTAATACATGCTGTGAAATATGCCATCATGCAATATATATGATGGAATAAAATGATATATATATGACACAATATATACAGTAAACCCTCACCTGCAACGAACCTCGATATAACAAATTTTGGACCTCGATATAACAAATTTTGGAACCTCGATATAACAAATTTTGGCTTTAACAAACTCGTCGATCCATCTGAACTGACTTCAGATTTACTGAACAAATTTCAATAAATGCGGCAAACACATGGATCATAATGAACTTTCTTCTTATTTACTGAACGAAGTTCGATAAATGTGAGAACCAATCACCAATTGCATGCATGCCAAGACTGATGGAATACGTTGGTGTGAAGGAATTCTTTCACACGCGTGCTTGGTTACGGCCTAGTCTCCTTGGATACTCGTCAACTTGTTTTTCGTTCTGTGCTTACTGCTGAAAATAGAATGAGGGGCAACCAAACTGCCTTTGGATTTACTGAACAATGTTCGTTAAATGAGGCAAACTACTGAACTTTCTTCTTATTTACCAAACGAGGGGAAACCATCTAATCCTAAAGAAGAAATGAAAAACATCTCTGCTTTAGCTTTACTAAAATTCAAGGTCACTGAGCATATCCTAAATATTAATTGATTGGAAAAAGAATTGTTGCTGTTATTTTCCAACTAATATGGAACACTTTCAGGGAGCGCTGTTCCATTTTTCTGAAATTTGCAAAATAAAGACCAGAAAATAAGGACCACCCTAATATAAGCTTGGCTGCTGCAGGGTCAAACACCACTCCTACTTCTAATCCGACAGAAGATGATTACTGCAACTTTTGTGTTGTATATAGAATAAATAAAAAATTATAACAAACGTATACTACAGATCTTTCACCAAGGAAGTCTAATGTTCCCAACATACCTCCCAAATCGATTTTGACTGAATATCTAGACAAGATCACTATAAGTGATGCTGATGTAATGGAGATCCTAAAAATTTACAGTCCAACAAATCTCCAAGTCTAGACAACATACACCCGAGAGTACTGAGAGAGTTGGCAGACTCACTAGTCATTCCACTCACTATCATATACCAAAAGAGTATAGAATTAAGTGAACTACCAACACACTGGAAAGTCATCAGTCCAATATTTTAAAAAGGTGATAGAAGTGACCCAAGGAACTACCGTCCTGTTTCTCTAACCGCTATTATTTGTAAAATACTGGAAAAAATAATAGTCTCCAAAATCATCAAACACATAAAATCCAACAACATGGCATGTAAAGAACAACATGGATTTACCTGAGGAAAAAGTGTAACTACAAACTTATTAGAGACCTTAAATATATGGTCAGAAGCCCTGATGCACAATATCCCAGTAGATGTCCTATACCTTGGTTATAAAAAGGCTTTTGACACAGTTCAACATATGCGCCTTATTAACAAAGTGGAGAGCTTCGGTATTACTGGACAAACGCTGCAATGGATTAGATCATTCTTGACCAACTGCCACCAGAAAGTTCGGGTAAATGGACAAGTGTCATCCTGGTCCCCAGTCCTCAGTGGAATTCCTCAGGGATCCTTCCTGTTCTCACTGTTCATGAACAATCTGCCAAAGGATGTCCGTACCCTCATAAGTATGTTCGCTGATGACACAAAGATCCACTCCCCATTAATGTCTGATGAATCTGGAGACCTACTTGTGGAGGACCTCAGCACATTACAACAGTGGGCCAAATCTATGCAGATAAAATTTCATCCCAACAAATGCAAGGTCATGCACCTAGGTAGAAACAAGAAAAGAAGGAACTACACTATGATTAAAGATGATGGAACACAACACACACTGAAGGAAACTAGAATGGAGAAAGATCTAGGCGTTTATATAGACAACTCACTTAACTTCATATGCGCATATACAAAACAAAGTGAATACAGCAAATAAAACCCTCAGCTACATAAGACACTCATTTAAGTTCATCAATAAGGAGAGATTCCTACTACTGTACAAGTCTCTGGTACGTCCCCATCTGGAGTTTGCTTCCTGCATATGGTCTCCGCCATAGAAAGAGATCAGAGGCGAGCCACTAAGATCATTCTGAGGCTGGGAGATATATCTTACACTGAAAGATTAAAACAACTTAATGTAGAGACCCTTGAATACAGAAGAAAACATGCTGACCTACTAGTAGTCTAAAGAATCCGAAACAACATACATAGAGTGGATACTGATGTTCATTGCTCAAGATGCCCTGATAAGAAAATGCTGACTTTATCTATCTGCAGTAAAACCAGAGGAAACAGCCATAAACTACAAATTCATACCTCCATTGGTATTAGAAAAAATTTCTTCTCAGCAAGAGTAGCAAACACATGGAACAGCCTAAGTCAAAAGATGGTCACATCCGAAAATATTAATATTTAAAAAAATAATCTTTATTTTGATATTGGACATATCAAATTTAACTACCATTTTTCTTATTAGTTTAAACCTAGCCTAACTACACTGAAGACGCAATTAACTGCTGTCAAAAATAGCCGATTTCAAGTATATTCTAGTATAGAAATTTTCATAGATATGTAAGACTTGTCAGTTTGGCTCAGTTGGGAAGAGAGCCACCTACAGATCACTAGGTCGTGAATTCGAATCAGTTTGATTTAATAAATCAGTTTGGTTTAACGTGTCAGGACAGACATCATTGAAGAACTCATCATCATCATCATCAGCCTTTTAACATGTGTTATTGGACATAGACCTTACCTAAGATTCGCCAAACCTCTCTGTCATGGATATTGCGGAACCAATACTTTCTGAACCTTTTTAGTTTGTCACGCCCTTTTTTTTTTGCCGGCCACAGTTTTGCATATGATCTCTGGGGATCCATGTTGTGAGTTGTGATGTCCAGCGGTTGTCTAACATTCTTGCAACATGGCCAGCCCATTGCCATTTGAGTTTCCTAATGGATTCTTTGATATCTCTGTCTCCTATTCTAATATACTGTGCTGTCTTGAGATCTCTCCATGTGATGTTGAGCATGATTCTTTCCTGTGCACGTTGCATGGTTTTCAGTTTGAGGATCAATCTTTCGCTTAGGTTCTATGTTTCAGCTCCATGTGACTATTGCAAGAATGCATTGGTTGTATACC
>VCCN01005310.1:84271-95216 GCA_006491835.1 Architeuthis dux | reverse complement strand
TAATGCTGGGTAACCCTGCTAAGGTGTACTAATATCAAGAGATTTTTTTTCATGTGCAGTTAAAGCTGTTTTATCTCTGTTGTTAATCAATCTAAAACTATAACTTACAATCATCATTTACCAGATCAATAATTAGTTTATATAAAAATGTAAACATCTTTAATTTAATTATTTTTTTAGCTATCATAGTGTAGTCACAAAGATGTAAACACAAGTTGTAAGAAAGGTCAACAACTCAAAGTTTTTAAGAGAATTTTACTTTCTTTTTTTTCAAAATTAAAATATTAAAAAAAAATTAAATTTCTTTTTTCAATACGATGCAATTTTGTTCAAACTATTTTGTATTACTTCAGGCAAATTATTGATTTTTTTTATAATCTTTTAGAGAGATCATTCTCCTTGATTAGGTTTTAGATATTTGGAGTGGTCTCCATTCTGACCTTCCCCATCACACATCACAACCAGCAAAAGAAAAGAAAACAATTTGTAAAGAAATAATTTTTAAATATCTTTAGTTTCAGGAACAAAAGATTTTGGAATTGCAGTTTTTCATTTTAGATAATGTTTCTTTAAATTTCAATTTAAATCACAGGAAGGGTTCAATTTAGTAGCTCAGGGTCTTTTTTCAATAAATGAAAATTAACTTTTATTCTTCACCACAGGTTCTTTTGTAAAATTTCCTTTACAAATGATGTTTTCCTGATAAAGATATTGATCTTTATGAATGCAAATATCAATGTGTGTTTCTATGACTTTTTATAATTAGAGCTAATAGAGCTTGCATGTGTGCATGTGTGCATGCATGCATGTGTAAGTGTAACCTGAGTTCTATGAAAACCTGATTTGATTTCAATTACCATTTGTCTATAATCTGTTTTAATTATGAATTACTTTTGAAAAATGTCTCAATATACTAATAATTCAAACCATAAAAAGCATGCTTAAGAATAATCACTCCATAGTAAAAATGATTTGTGCATAAGAATTATATTTGTAAAGTAACAATGATAATTATATAAAGCAAATTCAAACTTCTATTAAATTTATAATATATGTATTATGTCTAACTGTTAAATTGGAAGAACTCTTTTTAAAATGTTTACATAAAAATATCAAACTTTTCCACATCATTCAGTAAACAATTATATACATTCTTGTTAGATATCATGTGTGAAACTAACGCACATGAATATGTTGTTATCCCTGCGTACGAAAGCAAGGCATCCAAATAAATAAGCAGTTCTGTAACTAACACAAGCATGTCCGATTCATTTTTTAACGTGCTGACAGATTTCTCATCCAGTGAAATCTGCCTAGTATCTAACAATTCTAACTCAAATTTAGATTTTCCTGCTGAACATTTTTTATCACTTTCAAACCTTTTCATTGAATAAAATATTGATTTTTATTTAGAGAAATTTAATTTAATTATGCTTTCTCACAACCAAAAGTAATTTGTACACACAACTGAGTTTAAAAAAAAAAAAAAAAAGAACTTACAAAAATATCCCCAGGAAGGAAACACAATTCTCGGAAAGTCATGAATACTCCTTTCTGATTGTGGTGCGTATTGTGGTGCGTATTTGCATTCTTTTAGACTTACAATAAAAAAAGCTATTTTTTTATCTTTCTGAGATATTCTTATATATCTAATTTTTAACTTCAATTTGTTGATAACAAATATACATTTATTAATTTCATTAATGTTTTATATATGTTGCAGCCTTATCCTTTTATGGGGCAAGTGACTATATATGATCACCTGAGGACCCGTCAGCCACAAAGACAACATAATCCGCACCAATGTGGTCTGCAAGCTTTGCAAAGTACACTTGTGCTTGAACAAAGACAGAAACTGTTTTGAGGCATACCACACCCCATTAAATTAGCCTGTTTTTGGCCCGCACAATAAAATCTTAAAATCAACCCGTGTTAGGTGTTATTTTTTTTGTCAATATCAATTTTTTGTATCTATTCATTGCATTGAATCTTATTCTTTAATTCTATGTTTTATTTAACTTTCTACTTCAATTTTTAACTTTTTTATATTTTCCACTTTTGGTTACTTTTTGGGTGAGGTACCATATATGATCACTTCATCAGAGGGATCTTTGTCCCCCGAAAAACAAAAGAATTTCAGAAAACTTTCAACTGAAAATATCTTATAATTAGGTCTAGTTTAACATACAAAAAGGTTGTTTTGATATCTAAAATATTTTAATGTTATTTTGCCCTATAAATGGTTAAGTAGTATTAATGGAAAGCTTTGTTTTGAAGTTACATTAATCAGATATTAGTCATGTTATTTTGTTACACAGTTGGTGCAGTCTCTTGCTGGATGAAACAGAACAGAAACATATCTGTATTGAAAAAGTCTTCATGGCCATCACTAAACCAAGGGATGATGGGATATCATTGGTATATATTTTTGGTGCCTAAGGGAGATAACTGTCACTTTTATTGTTATATTCAATTTTTATTATTGACTACTACAACAATATTAAAGGTGTTTTCCACACTAACATTATCTAGACCTTTTTTTTACAGTTTTGACATACATTCTATTTATTGTTATATGACAGCAGAAGTTTTCCATTATTTACAGTGAGGCAGTAGTCCAACCATTTCAGTGGAAAAATGATATTATAGCCTATGGCTCCAATTACTGAGCTGATTTCTTGACATAAAAATAGAGTGGAGCACAGAAATTGAGTGCTATGAAAAGATTATGGAGATGAAAAAGATGAATGCAGATAAGTGAAAGACCAGACAGGATATTCTGTATCTCATCAGTTAAATTCTATATAAAATTCTGTGTTGCAAAACAAAGACTGTTTTGAGATAAGAGCCTTAATTTGATCATTTAATAACAAAACTGCTTCATTAATATTAATTCAAAATTTAAAAAAAAAACCAGGCCTGGTTAGGTTAGTTAAGGGTGATCAATGAATAAGTTACTTTTCTCACCTTCTGTTGGGTAGGGATCACTAAAAAAGTCTGAATTTAAAAAAAAACAAGCAGGACACAAACTAAGGGATCAATTTAGCATGAACTTACATTGCATATTGAACCCCCCCCCCCCACACACACACACATACTAAAAACCTATTATGGGGGGGGAATTTTCAAAAAACAACAAAAATGTTTTTTTAGACATAATAAGGAGTAAATGTTTAGATTTTCAGCCTTCTAGCTCCATTGGTGTGGCCTGTACACATGATACATATATAGCCAGCCAGCCAGTAAGACCAGCTTAAAAACCTTTTTTGACAGTTTTAGTTGATGGTTTCTAACAAAGTTTATGTACATCAATATACAACACTGAACTGATTCACTGTTGGTCTGAAAACCTTGATCGTCAGCCTGAATTAGTTGTTATGATGTCTTGGGGGTATATTTCTGGTAAGACGATGGCACAGTCAACCTGCTGTTTAATGTGATATGATGGAATTAGGTTGCTTATTGAAAAGTGTATAATAACCATCCGGGATTCAGCAGAGAAATACCATTGCCCAACAATCAGTGAATTATAATTATACTCTATAGAAAATAACTATAATAAAGAGCTTATAATAAGAGAAAAACTGGAGAGATCCAAGATAGCAACTGCACACTTGAATTAGAATAGCTCATGGATTACATCTCTTCAAGTGACATAGGTTCATGCTGCACTTGTGTTTTGTAATGCAAAGCTAAATCTCCTGTCAGTATATACTAAAAATCGCAACCGATCTGCTAGTTTCTACTACATAGAATCAGTCATTGATCAGAGCATGTAGTTATTTGGAAGAGTCTATTGTGTATAGTGTTGAGTATATTAGTGGTATACATATTTGGTGGAGGATGGAAAAGAACAGGAGGAGACAGAGTTTTAAAAACAATTAAGTCCTAGTTTGTGAGAGAGTTCAAACATTGATCATGGATCCAATTGTAAAAAGTAATAAAGTAATGAAAAGACTTAGTGGGGGGCATTAAAGAATTACTCAGCCCTAGGTAGTAAAGAATTCTGCTACATGTGCATGTCTGAGAAGCCTTTTAAAGCAACAAAAAGTCAAAAATTTCAAAAAACAAGAGATCAATTTAGCATAAACTTACATTGCAAATTGAATCCCCCACTAAAAACCTATTATGGGGAAATTTTCAAAAAGAAAAAAAAACGTTTTTTAAGATGTAATAGGAGTAAATGTTTAGATTTTCAGCCCTCTAGCTCCATTGATGCAGCCTGTACGTGTAATACTTACATATATATACATAGCCATCCAGCCAGCCCAACTTGAAAATTGAAGAAACCTATGCTGACAGTTTGGATGACGTTTTCTAATTAAAAAAAGTGCAATTCAGGAATCAGGTCCTCTCCTTTAACCCTTGCCTCCTTTGAAGATCTGTAAAGACCTGTCAATAGTTTCATTATAATATGTATGAAGTACAGGTGCATCTAAAAAAATTAGAATATTGTGGAAGAGTTCAATACTTTTTGTCAGTTATTTCAGAAAGTGAAAATTGTATATATTCTAGACTCATTACATGTAAACTAAAATGTTTCAAGCATTTTTTTAAATTTTAATCTTCATAATTACATCCTACAGCTCAAAAAAATAGAAAAAATGTGTCTCAAAATATTACATTTCAAGTTTGAGTACATCAGTAATTATGCAGTATAAATACCATGAATCTCTCAGTCTGGTTCAGTACACACAACCACAATCATAGGGAAGACGGCTGACTTGACAGTTGTCCAGAAGACACTCATTGACACCCTCCACAAGAAGGTCATTGGTGAAAGGGCTGTTCACAGAGTGTATCAAAGCATATTCATGGAAAGTTTACTGGAAGGGATAAGTGTGGTAGGAAAAGGTGCACAAGCAAGAGGGGTGAACGCAGCCTTGAACCCGAGGCAACGCCAGAAGCGTCTTATCTGGGCTAAGGAGAAAAAGAACTGGACCGTTGCTCAGTGGTCCAAAGTCCTCTTTTCAGATGAAAGTAAATTTTGCATTTCATTTGGAAATCAAGGTCCCAGAGTCTGCAGGAAGAGTGAAGAGGCACAGAATCTAAGTTGCTTGAAGTTCAGTGTGAAGTTTTAACTGTCAGTGATGATCTGGGGTGGCATGTCATCTGCAGGTGTTGCTCCACTGTGTTTTATCAAGTCCAAAGTCAACGCAGCCGTCTACCAGTAGATTTTAGAGCACTTCATGCTTCCATCTGCTAACAAGCTTTATGGAGATCCTTTTCCAGCAGGACTTGGCACCTGCCCACAGTACCAAAACTACTAGTAACTGGTTTGCTGACCATGGTATTACTGTGCTTGATTGACCTGCCAACTCGCCTGACCTAAGAGGAAGATGAGAGACACCAGACCCAAAAATACAGACAAGCTGAAGGCTGCTATCAAAGCAACCTGGGCTTCTATAACACCTCAGCAGTGCCACAGGTTGATCGCTTCCATGCCATGCCGCATTGATGCAGTAATTCATGCAAAAAGAGCACCAACCAAGTATTGAGTGCATAAATAAACATACTTTTCAGACATTTCTGTATTATAAATCCTTTTTTTTTTTTATTGGTCTTATGAAATATTCCAATATTTTTAGATAATGGATTTTTGATTTTCATGAACTGTAAACCGTAATCATCAAAATTAAAACAAAAAAAGGCTTGAAATATTTCACTTTATGTGTAATGAATTTAGAATATATGAAAGTTTCACTTTTTGAATTAAATTACAGAAAAAAATTATCTTTTCCACAATATTCTAATTGTTTTAGATGCACCTGTATGCACTCCAGTGTTGGTTCTTATTAACTCAAGCAGTAAACCATGTAAGTTCACACATTTTGATGATCATCATGAAGTGCCAATCCCAGAAAAATGGGATATAATATACCAGCCACAAAATTAAAAACTAAAAGCTTGGCTCTTATTAAGATTCGAGTCGCTTGAGGCTGAAACTTCTATAGAACACTAGCCTAGTAGTCGCTGAGATAATCCTTGCTGACAAAAACAAAATGTGAAGAGTATAGCTTAGAGAAAGATATCGAGGAGAGCGGTGATACTCCGGCCATTTTTAAAAAGAATATTTCTAAAAATCAGGTTTAAGCAGTTGTGTAATTGTGTTGATGTTAAAATGTAGCCTTATCATTTGGTTCTTCAGACAGATAGTATCAAATCCTTAGCTCCTTTCAATTTTAAGATACAGTTAAGAAACCACAAGTTTTTAAATCGTCTGAACTATAGTTCAGTCACAGGGGTGGAATAGTCCAGCCACATGTATTAATTGTCATATTCTTGAAATTAATTGAGTTGTATTGGCTAAAAACATAAATTTAATCATTTCAAAGACATTTTATTCTCTTAAAGTACAAAAATCAGGTACTTTAATGTTGTTAGCAATTGCATATTCATATGCCAGTCATTTTGTTATTTTTGTTGTTAAACCATGAAATATGTTGGAACAATGTTTTAGATAATCAGCCAGCCCTCTCTCAATGTCGCGTGTGAGGACTTGCCGAACTGAAAAAGTGGCTAGCTTAAATCCCTGACCCTCTTTTTTGTCCCTTGACAAGTAGTCCATAAGTGTGCTTCTTGGGACACCATATTTATCAGCAGCATTCCTTGCTGAATTGCCATTCGATTTTAATTCCCAAAAAGCATATCTCAGAGAAGATTCATCCCTCTCCCTATTGGTCCTTTTCTTGTATTTCCTTCCTATAATGACTGGTGGTTCATCATTATCATCATCACCATAGTTATTATTATAGAGTACAGATAATACATACAAATATATAAATATATATTCACTGATGGCTATTAGGAGTTGTGTTTTACTTTATGTTGATAATATAATTACTCAAAGGAAGTGGTGTTATCATTTTTAAAGGTCATAACTTTGTAATAGTGGGGAGATGGTTCAGACACTGATAAACTACCCCTCTGCTTGACTGTCCAACCTATCCCCCCACAATATAATAAAATAATGGCTACCTTCAAAGTTCACACAACAGAGTTTAACATTCACTTTCAACAGTAATATCTTCTATATGTAACACAGATTCACCATAATAATGCATAAATCACTGCTTGTCATATTCATGTAGGTAGAGCTTATGATATACACTCCAAAAAATACATAGGAACCTCAAATTCTGACCTGGAGAAAGAAGTTCTAGGCTTGTTGTTTTGAAATTCCTCATGGACAATGTAAACAAACTCTCAGATTTTCATGCAAGATCTCACTGCCCAGGTCCCATACTTTGTTTAGGAAATGCAGTGTCCAATGTATCACCACGAGTTACTTCTTTTGTCTTTTGTTGGGCAGTCATCACTAGAAAAGTCTGAATTTTCAAAAAGCAAGCATGAATGAAGAAACCTATGTTGACAGTTTTGGTTGATGGTTTCTAATTCTGCTGTAATGAAATTAAATCCATTTTATAATTTTAGTGACACATCCAGTTGCGCAAAGAGTTCAGGAGAAACATTTGCAGCAATAAAAAATGAAGTAAAATCAGTTGTTTACTTGTGATAAGTTATATTAGAAGATATTCATTTTGTAAAGATGATTCATGCAAATATTATATATATACAGAGGAAGCCATTTATTATGATCACAAATAATCTTAACAAACGGTTATTGTTATTAAAATCAGACAGTCCAAAACACTTTTTTAAAATTAATTAAAAATTATATTAAAATATTTAGATTCATTTTTGGTACTGTAAAGTTGTTTATTACAATAAATGTAATAACATGATAATGAATTTATAACAATGAATGTAAATTGTTCCAATCTGTATATCCTTTGCTTAATGTTATCAGCCAGCCATTGTTATCTAAAGACTCTGTCCGGCAAAGTTTACAATATAAATAAATTATAATCTTACATATATTGTTGTGGTTCACATATTTTTTTATTCATTTTATTAAAGTTCTAAAAATCCTTCTTTTAACGAAAAAATTAAGTAGGAAAGTAAGAAATGTTAGCTTCTTTTCAAAAGAATTCACTGTTTACTCAAAATTCGTTCTAATGAAACAATCCAATCTCGATGGCCTAAAGGTTACACTTTGCCCCCCGTACCAAAATTACCACAATAAGCATCTTCTCTGTTTTAACAGTATTTTTGGACTTAGACTTTGGACTTGGACTTGTCCAAAGTTGGCCTACAACTTTGGACAAGTCCAAATTCCTTGAAAATGACTCACTCTCAACAGCTTTCAACATCAGTGTGCTAACTTCTGTGTAACTAAAAGTGCTCCTCAAGATATTCTTGGTCTAGGCCAGCTTAGGCAGAAGACCAATTTCTAGAAGATGTTTAAGCTCACCCTTAACAGCTTACAACATCAGCATGCTAACCACTATGTAACCATAAGTGTTCCTCAAGATATTTTTGGACTAGACCAGCTTTAGCAAAATACTAAATTTCTGGAAGATGTCTGAGCCCACTTTCAATAGGTTTCAACATCAGTATATCTTGTCAGTACATACTAAAAATGGCAGCCTAAATTCTTATTTCTACCACTTAAGACCAGTCATAAACCAGAGGATGTAGTTCTTTGGGAGAAGCCCATTAAATGTATGGCATTGAGTATATTAGTGGTATAAATAGTAAGCTATATTTGATATTCCATTTATCAAAATAATAAATCTGAATCCATCTATAAACATGTTTAATTATATGAGAAAATATTTATAATTTCTGATTTCTTTGACTGTAAAGCTCACACTAATCTTCAGTACTAAATAATTTCTTATCAATAATTAATATTAACACTCAGAAAAAGACATTTTAGACATTGAAATAAAAGAAATTAATCCTGACCAAATTATGTAAAAATGTCAGATTTTAATCTGAGAACCTGAATTTATCTTTTCTAAAAATACTGCACTATTTATAGATCAGCTACCTATATTCTAATATGCTTGTTTATACTTTCTTATCTACTTATATACTTAATAAGTGCATAATGCTATTTATACTCCCTCAATACAAAATGACTGTACTATCTTGAGTTACCTTAATATCTATAAATCAGCAAATGATTCTATTAGAATAGAAAAACTATATCTATGCCATTCAATAATATTAAATAGGGTAAAACACACAATTTCTGACAAGGTTGGAATATACTTACCAGAACAAGTATTTAGCCACAAACGTCATCATGGTACTTTTATCCATAGCCTAGATATTCAGAAATGTAAGCGTTTAAGGCAGTAGTGTCAAGTAGAGGAAGATGGCAAGACAGACAAACAGTAATATTTTTCACAAGTTGTTGAAAATTATCAATATCAGCTTAGTAATGGATAAACCACTCTTTGATATTGTAAATAGTGTGTTTTATTTTTTTCTGTACTAATTAAATATATGAATGACTGGTTGTTTTAATCCTAAATTATCAAGTTTTTAAGCTAGTCTGTCTGGCTGGCTGTATCAATGTAGCTAGAGGGCTGAAAATTAAACATTTTGTTTTTTGAAAATTCCTTCCAACATAGGTTTTTAGTGGGGGTTCAATTTATAATGTAAGTGTATGCTAAATTGGTCCCTTAGTTTGTGTCTGGCAGTGTTCAAGCTTGTTTTTTGAAAATTCAGATCTTTTTTAGTGATCAACATCAAACAAAAGGTGAGAAAAGTGATTTATTCCTTGATCGCCCCTTTGTCCAATTTTTTAATTGATCACCCTCATTACAGCCTGCTGCCAAAATATGTTGGTTCCATGACGGTTTCTATTGAGTGACTAACCAGACCTATTTCATATAAAGTTGCTAACAAATAAACAAAAAAAAAACAATAGACAAACAATTAAGAAAATATGAACAAAATACACCTCCCCCTCTCTCTCATGAGTGAGTGAGTGAGGGTGGGATGTGTTTGATGATAAGAATGAGTGGGTGTAAAAGAATTTACAAACAGGAGAGCAAGTGAATAAGTGAATAAATGAATGAGAAACAAAGACGCGTGTTTACAGGGGGATTGCCTGGTCAAGAGAGCCTTCCATGTTGCCACTTCCGGCCCATGTTTTGGGGCCTGGAAATGGAATGGGGGCTGCTGGGAGTTTGCTTCAGCATGTTTATTTATTACTAAGGATAAACATCAATACATGCATATATAGACATTAATACATACATATATAAGCATTACATAATTGGAAGAAAGAATAAATGAATGGTTGAGTTATTTCAAGTACTCAGTGGCTAAGATCCTGAATCCAAAGATCTTTCCCTTGCGGTCAGTCTAGTTCTTTTAGTATCCATGAGAAGTATAAATATCAACTATCAATCAATTGATAAAATGCACAAGTGGGGAGAGTTAGAGTAAGAAAAATGACAGAGCGGTAGGTTGAAGAAGTTAGGGAGAATGAGGTGTGACTCACTTAATGGAAAAGAGAGGAAGTGATTGAGATATAAGGGAGGAGGAACTAAGTGAATAGAAAGAAATAACTAGAATAAAGAATAAGGAGAGTGAATATACTGTTTATAGTCTTGAGAAGGGTCATTAATATTCAAAGAGTTTTTCGGGCAATTGAAATCCTTCTTGTTGTTTGTGTTGCTAACATGATGTTTCAGCCGATCCATACATCAAACATGTCAGCCAGCTGAGTGTATAAGTCAGACAAGTAGCGAACAGGGACAAGGTATGGAAATTCAAGCCTAACAAGGAAAGGAAAATATCTGAATCCTATGTTATTAATGTTGCAACCATTGGAAAAAATAATTTCTGTTTACCATCATCACATTCAGATAGTAAATCTGAAGAAGGTTGTAGAATGGAGCGGCAACAAATGGATTAACAACACAAACAAGAAGGAGTTCAGTCGTCCGAAAAACACTTTGAAGGAGAGAGAATGTCTGATACAAAGGAAAAGAATTGTGATGAAAAAGAAAAAAAAAGAGCAAAGAAGAAAGAATATTAAAAAAGGAAAAGAAAAAGAAAAGATAGAAGAAACTAGGATTCC
>VCCN01005310.1:71395-83814 GCA_006491835.1 Architeuthis dux | reverse complement strand
TATGGGCTAGGCGAAGTCCAGATATATAGATACATTGATACATATCAATATCAGAACACATGAATAACCTAAACCCAGTAACAGTGTTTAAACCGATCTGTTGTGGGTAGCAGCGATTAATAAGGAAGAAAGAGAGAGAGAAAGAAATTAATAAATGAATGAAATTCAGTAAGAAGAAGAGTAAGAGTAAAACAAGATTCAATACAAAGAGTAAGTAAAAAGGAAATTGTACAAAAATCTGGAAATGAGGCTGTGACAAATCTTGTGAGATACAGGAATGGAAAGGATCGAGAGAGAGAGAGAGAGAGAGAGAGAGAGAGAGAGAGAGAGAGAGAGAGAGAGAGAGAGAGAGAGAGAGCAGAAAGAACAAATGTAAGAAAGAGAAAAAATGAATTCATTGAAGGGGTTAGATGAAATACAGGGTGGATCAATGAGTTTGTAGCCTGTCAGTTATTTGATCTGAAATTTTGTTCTGAAATTTTCACTGTATAATATTTGATCTATGTGATTGATATTCACCACTGAATTAAGTGCATTAACAAGGAAGCAGATTATGTTGGAAATTAAATATTTGTTGTGTGAAATAAATGCTTTTTTTTCATCATTAAGCTACAGACTTATTGATGTACCTATGTAAGGAAGAAGAAAAAATAAAATAAAATTTTATGAAAAAGAAAAAATTCATGAAAAAGACTGAGACAAAATCAGGGATAAAAGAAATTTAAAGGCTGAATGGGGAAAAAGAAAAAAGAATGAGAGGAAAAAATGGAAAAAGAGACAAAGATAAATAGAACTAGCATTCCAAGGGAAATTATGAATCACTGCCACCGATATATGCTGTGTTGTGGGTGATCAATTAAAAGGTTGGAAAAGGGGGTGATCAATGAATAAGTTACTCCTCTCACCTTGTTGGGCACTAAAAAGTACAAATTTTAAAAAAAACAAGCATGAACGCTGCTGGACACAAACTAAGGGACTAATTTAGCATAGACTTACATTCATAATTAAACACCCATCTAAAAACTTATTTAGGGGGAGAATTTCCAAAAAACAAAAAAAAATGTTTACCTACTCATGTGCGTGTGCGTGTAAAATTTCAAGTTTCTCTTATGAACAGTTAGGGCTGGGCGAAGTCCGGATACATAGATAGATACATAGATACATATAAATGTCAGAACACCTGAATAACCTAAACCCAGCAATAAACCAGTGTTGTGGGTAGTGGTGATTAATAATGGAGAAAGAAAAAATGAATGAATCTTAAAAGAGTACACTAAATAAAGGAAAATAAAATGAAAAGAAATAAAAGAATTGATTATATCAAAGAAGAAACATAAAAGCAAATCAACAGAGAGAATGAAGATTTGAAATAAGCTCCAAGTGAATTTAAAGTTTTTCAATATCTTCAAACATTTGCTTTGGTTTCAAAAATCAAATCAAAAGATTATATTCTTTATCATAAGGCCAACAATTTGAAAAGCCAAGATAAATTGTCTCTACTTCTAAAGGCATTTTGTTTCCCACCATAGTCCAAAGCATTTTAACACATTTTTTATTATAGATTGTTAATGCAAGTAATTATTTTTATGTTATTATTTGATATGGTTATTGCATATTTTTAGTCATTGCTACCAAAGGTTTAGTTTATTCAAGTGTTCACACATTTATATGTATCTATGTATCTGGACTTCGCCTGAACCGTTCATAGTAGAAACTTGAGGTGATTCATAATTTTCCTTGGAATGCTAGTTTGCTTTTTTTCTCCCTCTATAAATCATTGCTACCAAAGGTTTAGATTATTAATGTGTTCACACATTTATATGTATCTATATATCTATGTACCTGGACTTTGCCCAGCCCTAACCATTCATAGTAGAAACTTGAAATTTTGCATACACACTCCTCTCAATGAGTAGGGAAAATGCTTTTTTTGTTTTTTGAAAATTCCTCCCTAAATAGGTTTTAGGTTTCAATTTTATCTATCTATTCATCTGGACTTTGCAAAACCCTAACCGTTCATAGTAGAAACTTGAAATTTTGTACACGCACTTCCCTTAATAAGTAGGTAAAATGTGTTGGGTTTTTTTTGAAAGTTTTAGTGGGGGTTCAATTTTCAATATAAGCTTATGCTAAATTGGTCACTAGTTTGTGCCCACTTGTTTTTTGAAAATTCATACATTTTTCGTGGTGGTGTACTCATTCTTGGACGGCAACATATTCATATTTTTGGCAACAGATTTTCAATGCTGTAGAGTTTGGTCATAAATAATACCTGGTAATATCCGTTTTGATTGTGTTTTTGATTGTCAAAGCTATTCTGATGCCATATATTTGGCTAAAGTTGAATATTATAAGCTTGGAATGTTAAGCTGATTTGGTTATAAACAATGTTTGATTATAATCTACAGATTCTGTTGTTGTATATTGATTCTGGAATAAAGTCAGGATAAACAAGATTGGGTTGAAGAGAAACATGTCATATTAGCAGATAAATTCTTGTAGTTGCTGGCTTATAAGATGCATGCTTTGCAAGGACATTTTAGACTGCAGCTCATTGCAATTAATCTCAACACCCTAGCTATACAACTTGGGCCTTTGATGTCAACCTCTTATCTATAATACCAACACATTTAATGCAGTGTAATATTTCCATGCATGTTTTTTCAAAGGATCTCTAATAGACTGGCAAATATATTAGTTGTCTATAAAGACAGATATGTACAAAAATTGTCATTCGCAAGACTAAAATGAAAAGCACCAAGGTAACAGCAAGCTTAAAATCATCAAAGCAAAAGATTCACAAGATACATGAATGCAGGATATATAAGTGTATATATACATTACAACTGTAATATATTTCAAGTTGTTTATGTTGGTACATATATATACAGAACAATTTACAGATAATACTTTTGCAAAAAGGATTTTTTCGATGATGTTTATAGATCAAATTGTTTTTGTCTTTCACAATGCCTTGAATTGGACAGTTACTTTTTACATGGGCCACTAGATAGTGTCAAAAAGGTATTCTATTTCCAGTGGTAGACATTAGAAGAACAGGTTTGGTTAGTCACTCAATAGAAACCATCATGTTACCAACATCTTTTGGCAGCATGCCGTGTTGGGGTGATCAATTAAAAAAAGGGGTGATCAATAAATAAGTTACTTTTCTCACCTTTTAATGGATCACTAAAAAGTCTGAATTTTCAAAAAACAAGTGGGCACAAACTAGGGATCAATTCAACATGAATTTACATTGTAAATTGAACTCCCCACTAAAACCTATTTAGGGGGTGAATTTTTTTTTAAAAAAGAAGTTTTTTCTAGACATAAGGAGTAAATGTTGAAATGTTCATCCCTCTAGCTCCATTGGTGTGGCCTGTATGCATGATACTTATATACATAGCCAGCCAACCGGACTGACTTGAAAACTGAAGAAAGCTATTTTTACAGTTTTGGTTACTGAGAGACCTAGAGAGAAAGAGATGATGAGAGAGAGAGAGAGAGAGAAATTAATTTCGGAGAAATGACTCTCCCACGTGGGTGGAGAGAAAAGACGACAAAATTCAGGTTCTTCAATTGGAAATCTGTTGTTTTATTGCCGTCGATATAGATTCTTTTCTGGGCCGGTTCGTGGGTAGCTTCGAGGTACAGAATTCTGTTTCATTTATTTTTCTAAATGAGTTGGTCACTTTTCTGAGTTACTACTAAGAAAATCAAGGGTTCCTTCTCTTTCTTTCACCCATCTGGGTGAAAGAGCGTCCTACTTCGTCTCTGACCAGTTGCCTCCCGATTCAAATCTAAAACTGCTCTACTGCTTCTAACCGGCTCTCACCTCCCTCACCCTTGATGGGGAGGGGGCCGCTTTGTGAGATCTGTTGTTAACCGCTTCAGATCTCATCTCCTTTCTATTTTCAAATCTGGGCCCCTTTTAACAGCCCCCGGTAATATGATCTGTCCAGTTTGTCACGTACGCAGTTTAACACAGCTACCTCCTATTATCAAATCTGGGCCCCTTTTAATGGCTACTGGTAATACGATCTGGGTGCATTTTGTTACATGACAAAAAATTAGAAACCATCAACCAAAAGGTTGACTGTTTCTAATTGATAGAAGAATTGTTATGCGCCAAATTGAAAACTATATATGTCGTGTTCTCAGTGATGTTACTTCTTGTTGTGGAGTCAAGAGATCCCCTTATTTCAAAACATGAAACAATATTGGGATGAAAAGCATTATATGCAGGGAGTGGAAAGTTGGTCAGTCCTTTTGTGTATGCATGCATGCATGCATGTGTGACCACCACAAGATTGCTTTTCAGATGCATGGATTTAAAGCTCATCAGCAGGTGGTATCTCTGTTCGTATCTGTGGGAATCTGGCTCCCTAGCTGGTCTGCCCACATATATATATATATGGTTCTTTTATTTGCCTTCCTGTCAGTGTTAATTAGCTTTGTACTGCTCAGATGTCACTACCAGTCTTATCTCGAAACATTCTAGACACACACCCACAAAAAGACTGCTTTATCGTGTAACAAAAATCTCTCAATCAATTTCACTTTGGCTTTTGTGTGGAGTTTGTCAGTGGTTCATAATATTGTTTCAGGGCAAAAGGATGAGATGAAGTGAGATAGAAGATTCCAAAAAGGAAAAGATAAAAGAGGATGAAAGGAAAAAGGATAAAGAAAAGGGGGCACTAAAATTAGGAAAGAAAGAGAGGATGAAACAAATTGAAAAGTAAATAAGGAGAAGGGGGAAGACAAAAACACCCGAGAAGGTGGGGGGGCAATGAAGGTGTAATGAATATTGGGAAACAAAGGACAAAAAGAAAGGTAGAGGAGATGAAAAGGGGCAAAGGGGGGGGGGGGGAAAGTTGAAGAAGAAGAAGAAAAGGGGGGTGGAAAAGAACCTTAAAAAGAAGGAGGGGGACAAAGAAAATAAAACCAGTGTACATGTCGGGTAAGAAAATAAAGAGGAGAAAGAGCTGAATGAAGAAAATTAAACTGTGAAAGAAGACAAAAGTTTAATAATTTCTATTGCTTTTTTTCTTCATAGTGCACAGGTATCATGGAGAAAAGGGGGTCAATTGTGCACTTTTTGATAAAAGCGAAATTTGTGTTTTTTGCAATACCCTAGGGCAGGGGTCGGGAATCTGCAGCTCCGGGACCCCATGCGGCTCTTTTACCTATGTTGAGTGGCTCTTAGGTGCTCTGAAAAAAATTTATTATTTATATTATGAGCAAACAAATAAACTTTCATACTAAAATAAAAGCCACGACTTATGACCCAGACATTGAAGCAATTTCAGATAACATTCAAAACCAAAAATAGCATTGAGTAAGAAAAAAGTCAGCTAAATTTATGTTTTCTTGTATGTATTTTTGTTTATAATAAATTATGCGGCTCCGATAGACTTAATTATGATTTTTTAGCTAAAAATGGCTATTCAGGTTGAGAAGGTTCCCAACCCCTGCCCTAGGGTATATAAAGCAAATCTATAAAGCAAAATAGCTTTGGGGAGATTTTATAGTGTATTTCTACAGGGTCCCAAATCTCCAACCCGCAAGGCCCTTCGTCAACTAATAGAGCATCCTACAAGGCAGTACGCATATGGGGTCAAGCGCTGGAAAAATGCCTCAAACAACTCCCTCCTGAAGAATGGGGTTGGATACTGACAGGAACTCGAGGTACCATACTGGACAATTATGCCTGAGGCATCTCTTGGGATAAGAGACTTGATTAAATATGGCTGTAACCCAGACAAAGGCTGTAATGGTAGATGCAAATGCATAGATGCTGACCATCCATGTACAGAATTATGCAATGGTGATCGCAATTGAAAATAAAGATACAAAAAGATAAAAATGTTTGATTTAAATTGTCAGAAAAAAAATTTACTTGTAATTTGTTATATTTGATAGGGCATGAAAGAGTTAATAGCCTACAAATTGAATATCTGGTAAAGAAATTGGTCTGTAAATTGAATAATTTGTTCTACAAATTACCAATAATATCTTTTTACTCTTGTTTCAAATTGTGATGTTGTAAAATATCAGGATTTTTTAACATAATATCGATAATCTTTATATTTGGCTGATATACTTTGTTTTTGCCTTTATGTACAAAATCTGGTCAGTAAATCTTTTTAAATACCTAAATATGAGTTTAAATTAGGGAAATATGAAATAAATGATAGTTTTAAAGTTAATTTGAAGGACTTAGTTTCAAAAATAATTAAATTTTCATTAATTTTCTCTGTCTGTAAATTACAAAATCTAGTCAGCAAATTATATCTGTGAAACATTTAAATTTGTCAAAACTAATTGCTAATCACACTTATAATACTTATTTCAAATATTTAGAAAGTTATATTGGGAGATTTTGAGTATTTTATAATTGAGAAAATGTAAATATTGGTGTTTTTCTTCAGATTATATTCATTTTACATCCATCTGGTCTGTAAAATTCAAAATTTGGATGACTTACTGTAATTAAGATTATAATAATCATCAAATTTGATGAAAAATAATTTGATCAGTAAATTACAAAATCTGGTCTGAAAATATTAACATCCGGTCAGTAAATCATAAAATTAACCTGAAAACACTCAAATATGTCATAGTTATTTACCACCCACAGTTATAATTCTTAATTTATTCATTTAGAATGTTTAATAGAGTTTCAATAGAAAAAAACAAATACCTGTGTTTTTTCTTTAAATTTTATTGTTTTAACATACCCAATTATCTAGTCTGCAAAATACACACTTAACCCCAAAATTTGAGATGGGACCAAGGCTAAATCTAAACTATATACCTTCAAGTACTATTGTGTGAATTTTCATGCTTTTATCAAAAAGTGTACAATTGTTTCACCATACAGTTGCATTATCATCTTTATTCTGAAAGCACTTCTCACCTGGCAGATTCAATTCCCAAAAGCTGCAAATATCATCAACTGCCTAAAATTTGTATGAATCAAATTTACATTCATATTTTCCAGATCCATGGGTCCTACTTCTGGCTACAGTCAATACCTTCCACTTTTACTTTTCTTACAAAAAACAATCCCTTTTATATTATATAATGTATTATTACATTATATATTTAAGTGATTTTTTACCTACCCTTATTTTCCAAATCTAGTTTTAAAATTTTAAAATTTCTTTCTTCATACATTTCTTTACACATATGAATGAATGAATGGCTTGGATTCACAAACGAAGATTGGGGGGGGGGTATTCCACAGCAGAAGAACCATAGACAGTGGGGCCTGTGTGCAGAATAACCCTCCAGCCTGAGCAATGAAGTTTTAAGATGAAGTGTGACTTGCCAAGGGTCGATCCTACCCTTTAAACCAAGGCAGATGCCTGAGCTAGCTATGGGGGTCTGCTGCCCCTTTGCAGTGATGTTCCAACGGTAAGGTTTACTTGTGGTAAGACCACAGGACGCAAACATGCTGTATTTGGTAGATGCCTGAGCTGGCATTTAAATTCACACCATGTTAAACCAAATGGGTGTGAAAACTGTTACCAAAAATCTTCACATATTGACAACATTGATACACCAACTTTCACTCACTTATTTTCAGTTGTTAAATAAATGTTATACTATCATAGTATTAACCAAGCATTTTTCTTTATTGGATTGAAATTTCATTTTAGCTGATTGCAATAATGTTCTTTTTAGTCACTGGAAACAAATATATAACAGGTCTAGTTAGGCACTGGATAGAAACCGTCATGTGGCCAACATCTGTTGGCAGCATTCCGTGTTGGGGTTGATCAATTAAAAAATGGAAAAAATGGGTTATCAATGAATAAGTTACTTTTCTCACATTTTATTGGGTAGGGGTCATTCTAAAACTTACATTGCATATTGGATCCCCCACTAAAAACCTATTTCGGAGGGGAATTTTCAAAAAAACAAACAAGCATAAACACTATTGGACACAAACTAAGGCACCAATTTAGCATAAAGTTAGATTGTAATTTGAACTAAAAACCTAGACATAATAAGGAGTAAATGTTGAGATTTTTGGCCCTTTACCTCCATTGGTGTGGCCTGTACACGTGACACATACATATATACATACATAGATAGACAGCCAACTAGCTAGACAACTTAAAAACTGAAGAAACCTATGTTGCTGTTGACAGTTTTGTTTGACGGTTTCTACATGCAAGTTAGTATAATAAGAGCATTAAAACAAATCAGTTTATGATATTCACCATATGAATTGTTAATTAAAGACCATCACCATTTCACTTGGAGATGTGCATTAGGCGCCATCATAACATTGTTGTAAGTTGGACTGAATAGAAACAGGAAGGTTTTCATTTGAATACTTTTACAAGTTATTTTCTGATTGGCTGTATGAAAATGCATTCGTTTATTTCTTTATTATATTTGCTGACCAATGAAGCATGTTTTACCAGGGCATTTTTAGAACTACTGCTCACTGCATCTCATCCCAACCCTGTAAGGAGTACAACTGCAGCCTTTGATTCTTAACCCGTGGAACACAGTGTAATATTTTGATGTTTTTGGGTGGCAGGTGGTGGGGGGGGGTGCAGCTTATAAGCCAGCAAAAACAGTATTTATTTTGCGTAGATGACAAATATAAAGCTATATTTTTACAAAGTAATGTCAGTATTAAATTTATCTGTTCCTTTGTAATCTCCAATTCATTCAGTCTTCTGCCTGAATGATATTGGACAGAATTTTTTAATCCTACAGTCAACCTAAAGGAGTTAAAGCAGTCATATGAGTCATGATATGATAATATGAAACTGTTATAGGGCCTTGTGCCACCTCTTTGTAAGGACACAAGTCCAAGGAGGAATATGGCAGAACATCTCTCTCTCTGTCTACAATTATAAATTCAGCCTTGTTCAAAGTTCAATAAAATAAATGAATAGACAAATTTATATATATTACATATATAATTCATTCAAGAAATAACAATGAACGATTGAATGAAAGAATGAAAGTGTGATGCTTCTTGCATTAAGAAAATGTTCAGTTTGACTGAAATGAAACAGTCAATAAGAAGTTGTTGTAAATGTGTGTATATGTAAGCAGATGCATAGGTGAGTGAGTGTATGCATATATATACATGTGTGTGAGTCAAATCAACTTACTTGCTTTGCCGTTGAAATGTTAGATTGCCTTGCGCATGCATAGGTGAATGCGTGTGTGTGTGTGTTTGTGTGAGTCAAGCAGCCAGCCTAACAGGCACTGAAACTACGACTGACTTGGAATTGTATAATAGTCTGATATTTATACGAATTAGACCGGCTCCCAGTTCAAGTGAAAACTTTCATTGGTCAAAAATCCCAAAATAATTGTTGAGCAATCATTTGGCCGTTTGAAGTTTTCACCTTTTTCAACTCGATGGCGGGAATCTGTGGGAGCAGATTTTGCTGATATTTGGAGAATAAATATTTGGAGGTGAGGAAAGGTGAAAGAGCTGACACTGTAATACATTCACTATTAGACTAAATACCCTCCCTAATGGGCGGATAAATTGCAGTCCAAAAAAAGGGATTAATAAAATAGATAGATAGATAGATAGATAGATAGATAGATAGAAAGTGATATTTGTGACTTTTAGAGTTTTTTATGATTTTGGAAAAATGTTAAATGTACATACACACCACTTAAAATAAACAAAGTCATTCTTCCTCTTACACTCAGCCCCTCTCTATGAACGATACCAAAGTACCCACTGTTATCAAAATATCTCCTTCTTACTCACCCCACCTCTTTTTCATCAGCAGCCAGTGGATTCAGCTGAAAGGAGGGAGTGGGGGGGGGTAATGTTAAAGCTAGTATCAGTAAAAAAGGGGGGCTAATGCCCCCCCCCCAAATAATATTTAAAAACGGGGGCTAATGTTGAAGGGGGGGGGCTAATGTTAAAAAAAGGCATAGTAATGTCAAAAAAGGGGGTGCTAATGCTAAAAAATGTTAAGAAAAAAATGTTAAGAAAAAAGGGGTGGGACTGTTCCCAAAATATGGAGGAGGGGGGTACTCTTCTAAGGGCGGGGGCGTAATCTTAAAGAAAAGAGGTATGTTCTGGTTATATACATATACACAGTGTGATGAAGCCATGTAATGTAAAAAAAAATTATTATTGTAGAAAAGCAAGTGGGTAATTTTCTAATTGATTTTTTAAAGAAATAATTTAATGCTGTTAAGAGATTTAAAAAAAAGAGTCTGAACATGAATTCTACATTTCAGTTGTATCCAAATGTGCATCTATTTGTATATAAATATATATAAATATGTCAATCTTTACTATTATTTGATGAAGTATTGAAACACACCACTTTTTATTAAATTTGACTAGTTTTTATACAAATTATTAATTCGGGCCACTGTTTCTATGGCAACAAATAACAGTGCAATCGGAAATAAAGAGTAAACCTTCGGTGAGAATCGAACTCACACCCTTATTGCCAGCCCCATAACTCTATGCTTACAATATGAGATATGTTAAAAAATGTATAGCTTGCAAGTCCGCAAAATTCAAAATTCTCTCTCTTTCACACACAATTTTCTTCCCAAACCACACTTACAGACTCTAGCAGCAGCATAAACTATGTTGCACATTCGGCCAGAAAAAATGTGTTCATATTAGGATGAATTTATATTGTTAATTGAACCAACCCCAAAAACATATTGGTGGTGATTTTCAAAACCTAAAAATCTTACCGGTCTTAGGGTTATGAAATGTGGTTTTTACGGTAGGCTATCATATACAGACGGATATTTGGTGAATTATAAGAAGATAATCTTGGGTTTAAAAAAAAATCGTTTGCCAATAAAAATATTCAAAAAACATTATATTCATTAGCTGAATGCTACTATTTAAGCATTGTAATTTTTACCAATCCCATCAGCTTCTAATTAGTTCAAAATACCGAGGAGCTGTTCAAGAATAATTTATGGTAATGGGAATAACATCACGTCTGAAAAGATACATTCTGAAAATAATTTCTTACAATTTTCTTTAATATTTTGAGATGGGTCTGATCTATAATAGACGTAGCCTTCTATATAACATATTTTTTTTGCTTTCATTCTTTTTATTCATTATTTTTTCTTTCATTAATTCTTTTCTTTGGCTGATCTTCCTTTTTTCATTTTTCTTTCTTTCTTCTCGCTCTTTTTATTCAAGTATTTTTCTTCATTTTGTGTTTCCCCTTCGTATTTGCCCTCAGTCATTTACCATTCTTTAGAAACCATCAACCAAAACTGCCAACATCAATCAAAACTGTAAAAGTTTCTTCAGTTTTTAAGTGATTCTGGTTGGCTGGCTATCTATGTGTCATGTGAACAGGCCGCACCAATTGAGCTAGGGAGCTGAAAATTTAAACGTGTACTCCTTATCATGTCTAGAAAAAATGTTCTTTTTTGAAAATTTCCCCACAACATAAGTTTTAGTGGGTTTTTTATTTACAATGTAACTTTATGCTAAATTGGTCCCTTAGTTTGTATCCAGCAGTGTTCAGGCTTGTTTTTTTGGAAAATTCAGACTTTTTTAGTGATCTACCAAAAGTGAGAAAAGTAACTTATTCATTGATCACATCTTTTTTCCAATTCTTTTAATTAATCACCCCCAAGACGTTGGTCGTGTGACAGTTTCTATTTGGTGACTAACCAAACCTGTTTCTTGCTATCTCTTACTTACCTTTTATTCTTTATTTTTCGTTCACTACCTGACCTTTTTTCACACTGAACTTATTTCTTGATTTTTATTGTAACATCATGCTTTTTCTTTCACCATTTATTTTAATACTCTTTCTTTCTTTCTCAAAGAGACTCAATTGCAATAATCTTTTGATGTCAGAACCATTTTGTTCATGGCTATTATCCTTATCAAATGCTACCAGCTGTGTTTCATTCCTCTTTTCCTAATGAAATTAAGCCATCAAGAACCTAATAAGATAGTTTGGAGTAAGACCAGTTCCTTTTTTTTAGTATTTGCTGTATCATGATACTGCCAGACATCACAAAATACGACAAACAAAAAATTCATTTTCTCTCTGTAGCATGTAAGGTTGCCAAGAGTAGTTCTGTTTTTGGAAAAATGAAGAAAGTACCACAAGATCTAGAGTTCAATATTCCTTACTAAATATAGGAGGCTTGGTAATGACTTCAAGGAAGTGTACCTGGTGTAGAGGAATATATTTAACATGTTAAACTTACACACCATTTCTACCAAGTTTGTTCCCGACTGGGTGCTTCATGAATTTGGCCTGAGTCAAAGTTACCTATGGCCAACAAAGGTCTAAATAACCTTGAAGAAAAATGTAAAGTGCCATCAGGACAAAATGTAATGAAATACACTCTGGTTGTGTGTTTGTGTGTTTACTTATTAGAAGACTTGAATTTGGGATGATAGTATTGGCACT
>VCCN01005310.1:28463-39740 GCA_006491835.1 Architeuthis dux | reverse complement strand
AGGAGGAGGAGGAGGAGGAAGAAGAAGACAGAGGAGAATGTCAACATGTAAAAATATGTTGACTTCTTAAAAATTTGCTTCTCCAGCAGGAAGTTTCCACTGAAAGACTAGATATTTAATATCAAAGAAGCATGCTATCAAAATGACTTAGGAGAAAAGCGAAAGATATGAGATAAAACAAACTGTAAAAACCTGAAGAGCAAAAGATAGATATGCGTGTTGTAATTTTCCTAGCCAAAAGGCTTTGAAAAAACTGTGTCTAAAATTTAAAAAAACAGTGCCACACTAAGAAATATCTTAGGCTAGGTGTGATTAAAACACTTTGGTGAACAGCCTAATGGTTCTTGGAAAGGCAATATAAAGGATTGGCTTCACTTAAAATACCATCTTTTTGCAGCCAAACTCATTGCTCTATGAGAAATGAATGAGTGGGTTTTGTCCTTAATTTCTTGGAATCTCAATGGCTTATTCAAATCTTCTCTTAATGTTTAAGATACAGACTTTGATTTGAAACGATTTTAATCACGAAATAAAGCAACCTTGAAATCTGAAATTGATGTTGATTCTTATTTGGGAGAGTAACAAATATTCAAAGAATAAAAATCATGGCATGTCTTATTTTTCAATTAAAATGTAACTGACTGGTTCTTTAAAAGAAGTTCACAAAGACATGAGGGTCAAATGTGCAGTGTCATAATGCATCCATATCTTTACAAACCACATTCTAACAACTATGCATACTAAACCAACATCTGAAGACAAGAACTATAAAAAGCTTATAATATCAAGCTCTTCAACACTAGTTGAAGTTAAGAGATATTATTCATACTTTGTTATTTTTTTTATAACTGAGTCATTGCAAGATGTAAAAGTTAATGGGATAGAGTTGAATTACTTTGTGTTCTATTCATAAATTGCAAAGATGCACCATAGAATTTTCATATGTTATGTGAATACATATATTTAGTTATAAAAGGTAGAAATTGTGTAACTCAATAGAAATTATGTGTGAAAAATATCATGAAAGTGAAAAAAGAAAATAATTTTAAAATAAAAGAAAACAGGTCTGATTAGCCATTTAATAGAAACTGTCACATGACCAATAAATTTTGGCAGCATGCCATGTTGAGGTGAACAATTAAAAAATTGGAAAATGGGGTGATCAATGAATAAATCACTTCTCTCACCTTTTGTAGGGCAGTGATCACTAAAAAAGTCAGAATTTTCAATAAACAAGCGTGAATGCTGCCAGACACAAACTCAGAGAACAGTTTAGCATAAACTTACATTGCAAATTGATCCACCCACTAAAAACCTATTTGTGGGGAGGGAGTTTTTAAAAAAAGCGTTTTTACTAGACATAAGGAGTAAATGTTTAAATTTTCAGCCCTCTAGCTCCATTGGTGTGGCCTATATATGTATTCATTCCTAATATGAATAAAGTCTACTAAAAAAAAATAGAAAAATCATGTGACACAAAAGCAATGTAATTCTATATATGGGGAGCAAATTTCAAGAGAATACAGTCATACATTCTAGAGATATTTTTGTTAGAGAAAAATGAAAAGACAAAGGCAAAATCTGACCTTGGAAGAGGTGATAAAAAATTGAAATGAAAGAATATTGAAGGAAAACAGAAGATGGGTTGCAGGAAACTAGTAATTATTATGATAGAAATACATTACGGTCAAGATAAACAGGACACAGCAAAATAATAAATGTTGCCTATTAAGAGACAGAGATGAAACCATCAAACATATAATAAGCAGGTAAAGAGTACAAAAATAGACATGACTGGGTAGGAACAGTGATCCACTGGGAATTGTGCAAACAGTTGGCATTTGACCATTCAAACCAATTGTATATGCATAAAACAGTTGCTGTCCTAGAGAATTAAATTAAAAAACTATGACATCATCATCATCATCATCATAATAATAATAAATGAAAGCAGCAAGCTGGCTCAAAAGAAATATAAAAATAGGCATGAGGGATTTGGGATGGTCATACACTGGGAACTGTGCAAACAAAACTTGGGTTTAACCATGTAAACAAATGGTATCAGCATAAATCAGAGACTGCAGTAGAAAATAGAAAGAATAAGATACTCTGGGACTTTGGAATCCAGACCAACCACCTCATCAAAGCAAGAAGGCTGGATTGGATAGTTGTAAACAAGGAAAAGAAGACCTGCCAGATTGTAGATGTGGCTATGCCAGCAGATCACAGGATGAAAAGAAAAGAAAGTGAAAAATTGGAAAAATACCAGGACATTGCCCAGGAGCTAAGAAAAGTGTGGAACATGATGGGTCAGGTCATGCCTATGGTAGTTTGTAGAGACTTGCTGTCACCCAATCTCCAGTGATAATAACTAGATATCTGGTGTGAACATGCAGATTCATGAATTATAAATAAATAAATAAATAAATTGATGATGATGATGATAATAATAATAATACCATTCCATCACTGTGACAGCAACAATGTTAATGACAATAGTAATGAAGGTAGTAGTAGTAGTAGTAATAGTAATAGTAATAATAATAATAATAATAATAATAATAATAATAATAATACTACTACTACTACTATTGATGATGATGATTATCATCAGCAGCAGCAGTTCCACACAAATGTGTGGGTAGTGGCAAAAAATGCCCAGACCCTGCCAACACTGCTGCAAGCATCAAGATTTTCCTGCTGGCCTTACTCCTATTAGTGCAATGGAGAGATACTGTCTCATTGTTGGAATCTCTTGTGACTGTGCATGCTTCAATTTGTGCCCTGTCTCACCAGACAACAAGACAAGGCTGATAGAACTGGACTTCTTATTAATTGGCCTCCAGCAACACCTGCCAAAGAATTCTAATACAGAGAAATACAACAATAATGGCAGCAAAAACTGCAATAGCAAGAATAATATAAATATAATAATAGCAGATTTACACTTATAAATTCACTCCCTACAACCGACTCTCTGCGCCATATTTATGTTGTATTACATATGAGACCTAGTAGTCTTTTTTATAAATCAATTATTATTATTGAATGAAGTATTGTAACACACCAGTTTTTATTAAATTTGAATAGGTTTTACCTTCATCCTAATTTTAGTTATTTTTATACAACTTATTAATTCGGGCCACTGTTTCTATGGCAACGAATAACAGTGCAAGCCTTCGGTGAGACTCTAACTCATTTTTCTGAAATACAAAAATTTACATCAATGGTTATACACTTTCCAGGTTTTGATGGTGAAACAAATGTTATACATTTTTAGTCATACCTTAACTCATACCGTCATTCTACAACATTGACTGAACTGCATAGATCGGAAATAAAGATTAAGCTCTCGGTGTAAATACTCTGTTTTCAATTTGCTGTGTTCTCTATGGAAATATATATTACAGAACAAATTTTACACTGTTGTCAACTTTGAGGTTATTTTTCCACGGGCAATGCTGGGTTACCCTGCTAGTAGTAAGATAAATAGTAATCCATGTATAATGGATTACCTGCCTGTCTTTTTATTTGTCTAGATGCAACTTTGTAACAATAAATACTCTCTCGTCTGTAGTCCATGATAAAAAATAAAATTTATATTTAACATAGGTATCATTACATTTCTACCTCTGACAACAGAAATCAAACTAGAAATATTTCATTTTCCACATAATTAAGAATTATATCCAGTCCACAAAGAACTGGTTGTCAAATAATTGTATTAAGATTAATACAAAAATAATTCATTTAGTGCAGTTTCATTTGGTTCAGAATTGACAACAGTTCAATTTGTAATTTGTGTTTGAAAATTCAATTAGTACAAAATGGTTCACTATAAAGCATAATATGGTTAACTCTTCTATTATAAGAGAATTTCCATAAAAAATAAGAGAGTCTATCTAGAATCTCAAACACTATATACACCTTTCGGGAAGATGACAATCAGCATTTTGTTTTTAGCATTTAATCATTAATATTATAATGTGCATCTATAAAAAGTATGTGTCAATGCTGTGTACACTATTAGTCATACTAACAGTTCAGCTTTCGTACTGTAAAGACCTTTGTACTTTTGATTCTGTGCAAACTATTTATTAAATATTCTCATTTCAGTATTGAGTTATGTCCCTTAGGCTGAAGAGCGCCTATCGACTTCCGGTAACATGCCATTGTTCATGTTCTGAGTGAATGACACCATATTGAATCTAGAGATAAGACACGAAGGATGTGTGCCCGCGCGCAATGTAATTAAGAATATAAATAAATCAGTGTGTAAGTACATCTTCTGTTGTTTTAAATCTGTTGGTATCTGTCATTATTATCTTTACACTTTTTCTTCCACATGTTTTTTTAAAATGTGTTCTTATCTCCTATAAAACAGGTATCTGTCACTTAACATCCGGGTTATGTTCCAGCCAGTAGGACATTAAACAATTTGGACGTTAGGCAAACATCGAATAATACTGTATAAGCTTATGGCATACTGGATTATAGCTACACTAATTGTACTGACTAAATAGCCAAAATGATGCACTATATTGCAGATAGTCTCACATAATGTGCACATTTTTAATAAATAGGATATATTTTTTTAAATATGTATAACTTGCATCATTACATACCAACATCAGCTGTCTACAATTGCCAATCTGCATTCTGCATTTTTAACAGAAAATACTGTAGCAAGTATATTTTTGATATGAAGTACTGTCTGTTCTATTATAAGTTTTGAAGGTACTTATCTTAATGGAGTTACCCGTATGTAGGTTTTGGTAACAGGAGTTCTGTATTAGAATGGGTTAATTTACTAATAAACAGTAGTTATTAGTCGTAGCCTAGTATAGAAAGAAAGAAGGCAGGAGTCATGATAGAGAAATCTAGGCATGTGAAAGTCACATGTTGTGAATGGAGGTCTCTGATTGACTGTAAGGGTTGTGACATTACAGATAGGATTTGAACAAGAAAGGCAAGTGGCCATCTTTTTTTGGGAAAGTCAGGACCATGTGCATTCATCATCTTGTGAAGACAGTGAAATCAGCACTGTAAATTCAAAGTCAAACAAAGGAGAACAGTTTATACAATCGAATAAAGACGGAAAGTCCATACAAACAGAGATTAAACAAATGCATATATTTGTAAACATACAAATTAAAGAGACATTTAATAAGAAACAAAGACAATAAATGTTATCATACATTTTTGGCTGAAATAAGAACATGAAAAACAGGAACGACCGTGTTGAGAGAATAAAATATTAAACATAAAAAGAGAACGATCGTGTTATGAGAATGAAGTGCTTATTCGTAGGGAGAAATGCTAAGGATAGATTTAGTTAATTTGGATAGTCCTAAAAAGGGAGAATGGAAGAATGGAAATGGAGGAGACTCATGGTGTATAGAGTTTAATTGTTGTGTTTACACCTGATGATAGAGTGCCTGGTAATGCTTGTTTTAGTAAGATTGGTAATTCCACAAACCAAGGCAATATTTATTAAAACGGATGAATAAGGGTATTCGTAAAAACTAGCAAGGCTTTAGGAAATCAGACAAAATTTGAGAGCCAGCAAGTTTACGAAGCTCAACATTGGTGATGTTGAGAAGAGATTTATGTTTGCCATGGTGCTAAAGGGGAATTTACTGGTCAAAAAAGTGACCGGGTCTACAATACTAGCTGTAGTGTCTAAGCTAATAGAAAGTTACTGTGAGAAGAGGAAATATGTAGAAAAGGAAATACATACACCAGAGAGCATAGAGGCTTCACCCATACGTCTGGCTGCACAATCAAATTGTTTACGTTTTAAAAGCCACCACACCTGCTTACACCCGTTACATTCCATTTGCTGATCAAGGTTTTTCAACCCTATTAAAACCTTATGGGACCTTGGATGTTAAGTGGAAGGATGCTAAGCGATGGATACCTGTAATAACAAATATAAAACAATTTATTCATAAAATGTTGAACATTTACATTCAATTACATCTTATTTCATCCTCGTACTGTAGAATTGAAGGGCAGTTTGTGAGTTAAAGAGTCCTGCAATAATTAATGTGTTACCAGTATGTAGTGCGGTAACAGGAGTTCTGTATTAGAATGGGTTAATTTACTAATAAACTGTAGTTGCTTGTTATAGCCTAGTCTAGGAAGAGTCATGTGATGTGAATGGAGGTCTCTGATTGGCCTTAAGTATTGTGACGTCACACATAGGATTTGATCAAGAAAGGCAAGCGGCCATCTTGTTTTTGGAAAGTAATGACCATGGCTGTCGCCATCTTGTGAAGACAGCGAAATCAGCGCAGTAAATTCAAAGTCAAACAATGGAGAAGTTTGTACAATAGGATAAACACAGAAACTGCATATGCACAGAAATTAAACAAATGCAGATATTTGTAGGCATACAAATTAAAGAGACATTTATTAAGAAACAAAGACATAAATGTTAAATATGTTTTAGGCTGAAATAAGAACATGAAAACAAAACGATTGTGTTTCGTAGGGAGAGATATGAAAGAGCGAATATGTTAATTTGACTAGACCTAAAAAGTGAGAATAGAAATAGTGGACAATAGTTGCTAGGATTCAGAAGAGATCTAGTTATTTGGTGCTACTTTGCAAGGAAGAATTAGCAGGAAAAAACATGGGATTTAACGAATGTGATTTTGTCGTAGGAGTTACCTGTCAACAGAGCTGGACTGAAATGCTTTTTTTTTTCAATATCATTTGATTACTCAAAGATCAATACTGCATTATTGAAAATAGGGGATCAGGATTAGGTATGCAAAGTTTTGCTGAGGCGATAGGAAGGCACACACGTTTTGGATCACAGGGAGAAAACTGGATCACATTGGTAAACTGAGGACGAAAAAGAATTGCTATGCTAGCCACCATATAGGGAGTTTTATGGTGCTTAGCTACTGGACTATCAACCATAACAGTGGTGCTAAAGTTAGCCTTTAGAGCTGCTAAAACAACTCTGGTCTTGTGACCATGAAGTGAGAGACAGGAGCCAATAGGGAAAAAAAGGTAATTAGGTTGTAGAAAGGAACGCATGCCAGAGTGGACACATGGGTTGTACCACCGGTGTAAACCTAAAAGTAAGCAACAAGCGACTGAGGTATTTATGGAAAGAGCAAGACGGAAGTGATATCAGCCGAACTAAAAGCTTAAGATAGTTTGGTATTTTCTTTATCTGAATATTTAGTTCCGCAGATGCATATTAATTACGACTAAATGAAAGAGGGTTATTACAGTACTTTTTAAGCATTCTGTATTCCATCAAGTCATTCAGTTACTCTTAGAAATGAAAAATCATTTTCCCCATTAAACATATTCTTTAATCAGTTTAGTTTCAATTAAGGCAATATTTTTTAAATATATCAGTTCCACCATTGGCAGTATGCCATGTTGGGGGTGATCAATTAAAAAATTGGAAGATCGATGAATAAGTTACTTCTCTGGCCTTTTGTTGGGCAGTGATCACTAAAAAAGTCTGAATTGTCAAAAAAGAAGCGTGAATGCTGCAGTACACAAACTGGGGATCAATTTAGCATAAACGTACATTGCAAATTGAACTCCCCTCTAGAAACTGATTTAGGGGGAATTTAAAAAAAAACCCAAAAACATAATAAGGAGTAAATGTTCAAATTTTCAGCTCTATGGCTCCATTGGTGTGGCCTGTACACATAATACATACATATGTACTTATATAGCCAGCCAGCCAGACCAACTTGAAAATTGAAGAAACCTATGTTGACAGTGTTAATTGACGGTTTCTAATAGCAAGTGCCACCCTATCTACTTGTTTGCTTAGATTCAACTTTCTAAAATGATTAGGTTGGTAAGAAAATTCCTAAGCATTGTGGAAAGTTCTAGAAATTCTAGAATGTTTGTAAACCATTTCTATTTGGGGTATACATAGAGTTGCTCTCAGCCTTCATAATCATCAGTTTCACATGCATCAAAGCATTCATATCAGAAAAAAATTTGATTCCTCACAAACAGCTGAGAATGTTTCTTCTGTATGCTTTCTGCCAAATCATAGTATCAACCAGTTATTTGGAGAAGGAACTGCCAGCCATATGACTGATTATGAGTAGTTCACTAAGTTTCAGTGCAAAGAATTCATGGCATTGGGCAAGCCTTGAAGTGGGCAACAGAATGATTTGTATCAGTTTGTGGAAGCCATAGTCATGGCGTAGTGAAACAAATAACAAAACTGTCAGCAATAATAATAATAAAACAAATAGCAATAAAAAGGACAGTTGCAAAAGATATTAACATGTAAACCAATTGTCATCATAACAAAAAAATGGAAATGTAATAATAGTGCTGTCTCACATTAATCTTGTAGAAGTTCTTTGAATAATGAATGATACTGACTTCTGGGGGCTTCTCACCTCATATTTAATAACCAAAACAATAACATGCCGTGAGGAAATTAGACAACACGAGCAACCGTAGTAATATGATAATACTGTTATTATTGTAAAAGCAATTGTAATATGAATAATAATAGCTAAGACAATAGTAAAAAATATGGACTATAGTATTAATGATAATGGTGATGACAATACTAGCGATATCAATGACACCACAAAGAGCCTGCCTTATAGTTGAGATAGTTGTATATTTCCCACTAGTACCAGAAGTTAGTAAAAGGATTCTGAATGCTGATTTTCAAGGTAGGAAAGCCATCTATACTGGGAAGATTTGCAAAAAACAACCTTGGACCATAGTAAGCTAAGCTTAATGAATATCAATAATGACAGTTCTGGTTAGTCACACAATAGAAACTGTCATGTGATCAACATCTTTTGGCAGCATGCCATGTTGGGGATGATCAATTAAAAAATTGAAAAAAATGGCTGATCAATGTTTTGTTTGGCAGTGATCACTAAAAAAGTCTGAATTTTCAAAAAACAAGCGTGAATGCTGCCAAACACAAACTAATGGATCAATTTAGCAAAAACTTGCATTGCAAATCGAACCACCCCACTAAAAACGGGATGGTTAAAAAACAACAAAAAAACTTTTTTTCTAGACATAATAAGGAGTAAATGTTTAAATGTTCAGCCCTCTAGCTCCATTGGTGCTGCCTGTATGCATGATACATACATAGCCATCCAGCCATCCAGACCAACTTAAAAACTGGAGAAACCTATGATGATAGTTTTGTTTGACAGTTTCTAACAATCCACATATTGCTAAGATCTAAAAAATAATAATAATAATTATCAACCCTGACAATAGAGATTCTCCCCAGGATACAATTGTGCATTTTTGTTTCTGTGTTTATATAGACACAAAATGGAAACAAATGAACTCATACAAGGATTGAATATCAACAATCTACTCCATAAACCACTGAACTCATACATTTTTCTTTTGCCTACCTTCCTCTCAAATATGAAACACTTCTCTCTGTATTCCAACTCTTTGTCCTGCAGCTCTATATCATCCCATTGTAAGAATCGATTCCTGCAGTAACTGAGATGATTTTCATGTTTTATGTAAGTTAGAAGCATACATATTCTCATGTGTCACAATGTAACTGTTACCAAGGTAGTTTAGTAATAGATGGGGTATTTATATATATATATATATATATATATATATATTATAAAAGTCAAAGGAGCATTACCGCAAAAGGTTCACAAAGGAGAAATCTCTGCACTTACAGAGTGATAAAGTTTTTATTATTCATCCTGGTGAATTAAATTGTATCTAGCAAGCAAAGTGAATGTCTTTTACAATTTATGTACCATATATGTACCTTATATGTACCATATATTGGTCAGTATATACCATGCAGTAATTAGACCAATGTAGGTTTCTACCAATTGTTTCCCAGCTCCTCATCTTTTATGATGAGCGTGGGTTACATAGTTTAGTAGGAGAAGGTGTAGCAATATGTGTCTCTGCTTGACCATTCCCTCTATAGGCTAGTCTTGAAAGTGTTCACATGCTCTGCAGTGACCGTGTCTTCACTCAGACAGTTCCAGTCCGCTGTTTGTATCTGTGGCCTCTAGTGTGTGTTTGGTGAAAGGTTCAGCATGAGCTTGTTTTAGCAGATAGGGCAACGACAGTGAGTGTTGATTGGTCAAGATGCGGTAGGTTTCTATCACACCAGCACTTCTGCATCTGTATGCGAGAGTTGGTATACCGAGCTGTTGCAGTCTGCTAGTGTAGGGGAGGTCCTTCAGTTCAGTCACTAGTTTAGTGGCTCTCCTCTGCACTTTTTCAATTGTGTCCTGGTCACACTTCAATTGAGGAGACCAGGCACAGAATGCCTTTTCCAGGTGTGGGTGGATGAGAGATTTGTACAACATTGTACAACTTGCTCATGAATCTGAACGCGTGCCATAGGCACCCCAGAACTGTGTTGGCCTTGTTTACTATCGATTGTGTATGCTGAGAGAATCTTAATTTGTTGTCCACATGAACTCCAAGGTCTTTCTGCACTTCTGTCTCCACAAGTGTGTGGTACTTGTCAGGAGTTGTTTTCATGTGGTATTTTTTCTTGGGGTTATTTTTCCCAATATGCACAACCTTGCATTTTACAGGGTGGAATTTCATCTGCATTGAGTTGGCCCAGATTTCTAGCTTTCCCAGGTCCGACATTAATGTGGCCATGGAGCTTTCTGGAGTTATACCTGAGAATATTTTCATGTCATCAGCATACATCAAAATGAGGGCTTCAAGTTCAGATGGAATATCATTCACATAGATGGTAAATAGAACTGGACCAAGGATAGAACCCAGAGGGACTCTGCTAACGACAAGTTTATTATAACAAATACAAATCATATATAAGAAACCCAATATATGTTATACATATCCTGTTGAATTAAAGTGCATCTAGCAAGCAAAGTGAATGTCTTTTACAATTTAAAGGGAGAAATTAGGCAAATTTAGGAGAGAATAATTCACAGACAACCTAATAAATAATTAGACCATGTTTTTTCGTAGAGGAATATGCAGATTGAACTATAAATATATAATACCAAATGAGCAAGAAAATTTTATCTTGACTCTATTGTAAATCTATTGTATATTGATTCATTCAGACCAGTTTCCTTGTCTTAGTTGTTTTTATCACCGAATGTTGGCCTCTATACTCTCCAGCCTTCCAGATACAGCAGGCAAAATCCTGTAATAAAAACAGCAAACATGAGGAAACTGGTCTGAATGAATCAATGTATAATATCTCAGAAATTCAGGTAAAACATTTATCAGCTGTGGATATAGATGAATACATAGACACAAATTTAATCACAC
>VCCN01005310.1:12329-27001 GCA_006491835.1 Architeuthis dux | reverse complement strand
ACAATTATATCTGACAGAATGTGATAATTATAAAGACATTTTGCAAATATATGTTCGTACTAAAAATGTCTTTATAATTATCACATATATATATATTGTTAAATAAGTATCATGAGTTATTCCCCATATGCATTAAATTCTATTGAGGACTCCTATCCTATTACATTAAAAAAACAAAACAAAACAAAACAAAAAAACAGAAAAAAGGATATGAGAGAAAGAAAGGTCCTGAACCCTCCCAACCCTCATTGTGTCAGGGAGCTGAGACATTTTTGGAGTAACTCCTATGCAATTGCAGTGAACACCCACTAGGAATTAATCGTTCATTTCCTATATGATCTTTTACCCCACAGTGACCATGGAGGTCAATAATATTAAAGTAGCCAGGCAGTATTTTGAGGACACCAGACGTTGGATCTGAAGCCTGTAGAGAGATCAAGAAACAGCCTAGGGATTAAGGCTGCAGTCTTTTGTATTTTGTGAAATACGTTTGAATATCAACATCGAAAGAAATTTGCAGACTTTACTCAGAGAAGTCAAATGTTCGGAAGCGTACTGAAACTGAATTGTTATACAAAGAACAGAGCTATGTTTAACTACATGCTTGAGGTAACCAAAGTTACTTATCATACGGTTGTAATTAATGATACCAAAAGAAAGGAATGCTCGTTCGCTTTATGTAAGTTTGACTTCTACTGAAATAGATAAACTTGAATGTCATCTTTAAAGATGCTGTCAACAGATGGACAGACAATGTGTTTGTGACCAATTCATGGATCAAGAAGAAATTACTTTCTCTGAAGAAAGCATGAAAGACAATCTGTTGAAAAATAAGATATTTATTTATTTATATATTCAGACAAAAACAAAACATTTTTATTATTAAAAATTATATGCACACCCCAGTAAAAAAGAAAAGAGGGGAAGTGCTGTTAAGTAAGTATCATGAGTTATTCCCCTTCGGCAGAGGGGTTCTTATCCACTTCCACTAGGGGGCGCTGTTTTACGTTCTGGTGAGCAAGCAGCCATTTTATTATTGAAGGACACACATATGTGGTTGACCACAGTCATTATTTGAATAAAGGACCTGTAAGTACATAATCTTTTGTTGCATTTTTAATCTGTTAATATCTGTCACTAAACCAAGCTTACATATATATATGATAATTGTAAAGACTTTTTTGTTATTAGGATTAGATGAACAATATGTGCGTTCAGGACTCCTGCCTTATCATGAGGGTGTCATTAGCTCTGTGGTAAGAGCAAAGCTTGCATATAAGGCTGCTTCCAAGGTGGTTATGGGTTCGATCACTGCACGATGCTCATTTCTTTATTTATTTACACGATTTAGGCAGCTCGTTTCGCTACTGAGTCAAATCGGTGCCAAGCAAATATATGTTCCTAATAAAAAAATGTCTTTATAATTATCATATTCTGTCGGATCTAAATTTATACATTCATTCTGAATACTTCATATATATATATATATGAATGAATGAATGATTGACTTGGCCCCACAAACAGAGATTGGGATAGGGTTTTCCATGTCTTTTCAGGTCCTAGGTCGGCGGGGCCTTAATGTGAATAGCCCTAAAGTCTGCGCAAGGGAGTTTTGTCAGGTTTTTCTTTCAGTCTGCAACAATCCTTGCAGTGATCTATTGCTAGAGAGAGGAAAGGAAGGCTCTTAAGGTTAGGGTGAAAGGACAGTCACTCACCAAACTTTTTTGCCCCGTGTTTGTGTAAGCTAGTATGACCAGTAGCCCATGGCTAATTCGATGAGCCGCTTAAATTATGGTCACATATTCGCGTGTCACTTTTCAGACTTATGCTTAGTGCTAATTTTCTAATTCAGTGGCGATCTCTTGTGGTTGAGGGAATCTTATTTTAGGACCTCTGACTTTCTCCAAATCCCAACTCTAACTAAAAACCTTTTACAACTCATTTTCTGTCGTCTTCTAGACTGCGCGTTTCTGATTGGCTGAGCCCTGGTCATGTGATCAGCCCCTTTTCTGCTCCTCATGAAATAATCCATCTATCACTAAACTATGCTAGCTTTGTCAGCCATCATCATATCTTCGACTTATCGTGGACTCACGCTGTGAATTTTGGTACTGTCTTTTCTTCTCTCAGACTTCTTGTCTCTGTTTTGCTAGGTAAGCTGACGATATGCCTGAATCCATTATCGGATTATTTTATTATCAAAATGTCCACACGAAAATCGCAGCATGGGGTAACTTCGTAAAATTATCAGCAGACAATAGCTGACGCCAAACACTGTAGGAGTTTGACCTCTAACACGAAAGAGCCTGGGTTGAAAATGTAGGCTTTTTTCTGACCGTGATAAGATTTTCTGTTCTGGGGTTAAATTACTTAATTACCAATTTTGTTTTCTTATTAGAGACATTAAATGAACAACCTAATTAAGTCACCCGTACCTAATTACATTACACAGTTAGCAATTTGAGGTTAGGTATCTTAAAAGTAGTAATACATATATGTAATTAAAATCCTCTTAAATTGTATGAGCAAAACATACTTCTGTATGCACCAAATTCAAATCACATAAATACACGAAAATAAAAATGTGTGTATATGTGTTTATATGAGTGTGATGATTGACAAATATTCCTCCCTCCACCCTACCACATAGTTGTATATTTCTGTATATATATAAATTTATCTATGATAAGCGAGGAAGAAAGAGAACCAAAAGACTGATTCATATATATTTTTTGTCAATCAATAATTTTTTTCTTTGACTTTTTAGCTAAGCAATTAATAACAATACACACAAATGAAAATCATTTCACTATGATGAGCACCAAAGATTGCTTATAAATGACAACAAATGAATCAAACTCCTTTCTCCCTAAAGGTATTCTTCAGAATTTTCATCTTCTCATCTGAGCATGGCTATTCTAGTCTTCTTTATAGATAGCAGGTCCGACTCCACCCCTGCAATTTTTAAAAAAGATTTTTTTAGATTTTTTAAGATTATATTGCGTCCCCAGAGCTCCAGAGCCCCCGCAGTTGGGAGATCTGCGGGTCCCATGCCCCGCCTCTGTAGCTAGATAGATAGATAGATACAATCATACATTTTACACATACACATACATACATAAACATGCATGTAAAAACATGTGTGTATGTATAAAATGCTAACATATATGCACATAAAACATATACATATTCTCTTCATGCATGGAAATTTGTACATAAAAATAAGATATAGATATATACATATACTTCTCTCTATACATGCTATAGATATTCATGCAAATATTTTTATACAAATCTATATATCTGCATTCATTTGTAAGTATGTGTACATGAACATACTCTCATATTTACACACATATAGATATATTTCTATATACACATTTCTGTATGTATACATGAATCTTAGTTTATATAAGTTCTATATCTAAAAAAAAACAAAGTTGAATACAGGTTATCTTTTATGTCTACAAGCTGCATACTATTGTTATTAAAAGATCAAAGGATCATCTTTGAACAGAAAACTAATAGCCAAAGAGCAGAAAAGAGTAACTTTCTTTTCTTTCTATCTGTAGTCTAAAATACTCAGTTTTCATATATGATTCAATAAGATTTCTCTTATCTCAGATAATAAAAATTAATCAAAGAATGGTTGCTCTGGTGAGTGCTTTCTTTGAGACAACCTCGAAGAAAAATATCTTACCACTCTTTGTTCCCAAAGTACATCAACCAGCCAAGTGAGAACGTCTATTAAAGGTTGCAGTCAAACAGTGAGGCAATATTTATTGAAAACACTAGAGCTTCCCTTATGTTACATTGAAACCTATTGGCTTGGCTCGGTAAACATGGCAAAACAGTGACCGGAAAAAAAGTCTTAGAAAAAAGTCATACAAAAAAGTCATAGTTTTGGCTAGGAAAAAGTTATAGGAGAAAAGTTACATTTAATTTATTTAATTTATTTAATTTTAAATAAATAATATTTTACTATAGTAAATGTTTATGATAAAAGTCATATTTAGGGTTAAAGATGGACAAAACAAAGACAAAAATAATGTTCAATAATAAAGTCCCGAAAAAGACCAAAAGAGGATGAAGTATTAGAAGAGGTTAAAGAATATATTTACCTAAGTCAGGCAATAAAGCTAGAGAAAGACCACAGAAATGAAATAAAACAACACATAGTGATTTGTTGGAATGCATTTTATATAAATAGAGACATACTGATAACCAAATTGACAATATGCTTAAAACATATAGTATACAATCAATGCATAATACGAGCTATAACATACAGATGCAAAACCTGGAAACTTACAAAACCACTTGAAAACCAACTCAGAATCGCACTGGGCAATGGAAAGAGCAATGCTAGGAATAACTATTTGCAATGGAAAAAAGATCTTTGTCTGATGAATAAAGTTTTAAATACATTGGGTATATTATCTTCACAAAATCGAATTCCACATCTTCAATGATTTTTTTCTATAATGATATCTACTATCATTATAGAAAAAAATCATTGAAGATGTGGAAATCGATTTTGAAAAATTAAGAGATTTCAAAGTCTTTTTCAAATGTAACTCAATTTAATTAATTAAACTAGTTGGAGTGATTGGGCCCCTGTCAGGGTTAACAGCTTTTTGCTGCTATTACCTGGGCAGGTAAGGCAATGAGAGAATGGTTTGCCCATGTGCTTATTCAGCTACTTTCTTCTCTGTTAGCCATTGTGACATACCAGTGTCAAGATATTTTGGTAAGATATCTGGGAATGGGACAGTGGCAGAAATAAGTAGATGCATATCTTTTTCAAGGGCATTAGTTTGAAACAAGAATAAACAGTTTCAGCCAAGATGGTTTGTCTATTCTATTTTCCACCCTACCCAAGCTGGTAACCACTACCACACACTTCCAGATTAGAAGTACAGACACTATAAAAGTATTCTCTAATTCCCTCCTTTGATTTAATGACAACCTTTTAATCAAAGATATTTACTTATTTTATTTTTTTAATTTACTAAGTAACTCTGACATCATATCAATCTTTAATTGAAAATATCATTTTTTTGCCAATCAGTACCTTTCCTGTTTCCATATGGGCGCCACTTCAGCTGTTCTGATTCCAGAATCATCCGAAGTCCTGGCAAATTTAAAGTCAAATAAAGAGACGGGAAGATTCCTCAGAACAGCATTTTCATTTATTTCTTTAATTTTTTAAGTGGTCTACTGATATCGGGCAATTTCATGTGGTTCTAGGGTTGAGTTAGTTTTTCACTTTTTTTTTTATTTAACCAAAAGCTTGATAAACACAAATGAACAAAGGATAAGTTAGGGTTAGTGTTTTTAGGGTAAGGGTTAGTGTTGGGTTGTGGTGTTTAGCCAGCCACCTTATGCAGTCCATGTCATTGAATGTTATATTGACTAGGTCCCTGAAAGTTATGTCCAGTTGTGGTAATAAATTTCTGTCGACTTGAATTGGGACAATACATGTAGGTGCAGCAGGCCTAGACCTACCACACTTAGGTACTTCCTTCAGCCATTTTAACTTCAGAAAGTGGAAAAATGGTAAAATTGTCATCTGCTTCTTTGACTTTAAACTCACCACCATCAGCAGAGGACTTGGGCGATTCCAGAATCAGAACAGCTGAAGCAGCGGCCATATGGAAACAGGAAAGGTAATGATTGCCATTTTTTTTTTATTTCTACAATAAACTAAAATGATTTAAATTCTCCCACTCTTCAAACTAATAATTTGTTTCTCAGTGTAGTATTTTGTCATTTGTCCTTCTAAAACTGATATTCAATAAAACAGAAATACATCATTTCAAATTTATCTTATAGTCATTGATATAACATTAGAATATTGCTATCAGCTAATATTTCTGTTTGTTGAATATGGTAGATTGTTGGGAATTCAAATGAATTTGAAACAGGTCTGGTTAGTCACTCAGTAGAGATGGTCACGTGACCGATGTCTTTTGACACCATTCCGTGTTGGGGGTGATCAATTAAAAAATTGGAAAAGGGGGTGATCAATGACTAAGTTACTTCTCTTGCCTTTTGTTGGGCAGTGATCACTAAAAAATCCTAATTTTAAGAAAAAAACAAGAGTGAATGCTGCCAGATACAAACTAAGGGACCAATTCAGCATAAACTTACATTGCAAATTGAACCTCCCATTAAAAACATATTTTTTGGAGAAAAACAAAAAAATTATTTTTTCTAGACATAATAAAGAGTAAATATTTAAATTTCCAGCCCTCTAGCTCCACTGGTGCAGCCTGTATATGCAATACATACATAGCCAGCCAAACCAACTTAAAAACTGAAAAAAAAAAAAAATGATGTTGACAGTTTTGATTGATGCTTTCTAATAAATTGCATCTGTTACCTTACTAGGAAATTTGAATGGAATTACACACAGAAGTGAAAACATTTTATCTTATCTATCAAGTTTAATCAATATCCTTGCTGAAGATTTTGTGTTTATGCCTGTTGCTAAAGACCCTACTGAAAATTAACTCAATCTTTTTGCAGCAACTTAATAGAGCAGTTGTATTTTCCGGTATCCTACTCATCTGGCCAATTCTTTTCATTTTCTTTTAACTTTAGTAACCTCTTTCTCTCCTTTGCTGTCTGAATACCCTCTCTGTTCTATGATTTCTTACTCTCCTTTACTTGACTTTTTTTACTTCCTTCCACTCTCTCTCTCGGAGAAATAAATTTCTTTCTCCTCGCTGCTTGATTCATTTTTCTCCTTACTCTTTTCTTTTACTTTATTGTTTCCTTCCTGTTTCTCCTGTAATGTTATGATTCTTGATCTTTTTCCTTCAATGTATCTCATCTTTCTTTCTCTCTCACTCACTCACTCTTTTAAAGTTTTCTTCCTTCTTTTCCTTTAATGACTTGTTCTTTTTCTCTTTTCTTATTCTCAAATCTCCCACTTTCTCTCTACTGACCTATAAGTTTCTCACCCTTCTTTATATTTTCTTCTCTTCCACTCTTCCTACTCTCTCCCTATATTTCCTCTCTCTCTCTCTTCTTTATCTGTCCTTCTCCTTCATTCCTTTTCTCCCTCTCTCTGCGGCTTCTCTCCTCTTTTGCTCATGCTCTCATCCATAATCCTAAATATTCTTTCAATTTCTGCTAATTCTGATACCTATTCTCAGTCTGTTTCCCTTTCTTTCATTTACATACTCTGTCTCATTTTATTGTCTTACTTTCTTTTTCTCTCACGCATTCCAAGACACTTTTCTCTTTCCCTATCCCCCTCTCTCTCCCTTATTTACTCAACAATTTCTCTTTCTCTAATCCTCTCATTTTTCTCCTGCCCTCTTTATTCTCTTTCTCTTATTATTCGCTCTCTTCTCCCCCTCTCCTTTCTTCTCTGCCTTTTTGTTTACATTCCTCTTCCACCGCTATCTCTTTTTTGACCATGCACTTTCTCTCTCTTTCATTTTTTATTGCAATCACTTCTCCTGCCCACCTCTTTCCATTTTCTTTTACTAGTAAACCCTGATGTATTTTTTACTAGAAGAAGGTACAAAGGACTGAGAGGCCACACATATACGGTAGAAGCAAATAGAAGTAGATTAAATATCAGAAAATGCTTTTTAGCAATAGAGTGATAGGACTTTCAAATAGATTACCGGAATATGTAGTGCTATCAACAGATGCAAATGATTTTAAGAAGAATTATGATGTTTATTACACTACTGCAAAGGTTTAAGGCCCGAGATAAATATGATTGTTATGATGTGTGCTTGTATATACGAATTGTAGACTTTTTTTAACACTAAAATAAAATGTTCTAAAAAATGTTCATCTCAATTCTTACCATCTCTCAGCTACTCTTTTTCAAATATGCCAAATATCATTCAATCCAATCTGTCCAACTTTGCATGCTTTATTTTTGTTTTTATGATTACAACACCTTAAACTAAGTCTGTATAAATAAATATATAGGTTCATAGGTAACTGCTTCATAGTTAGAGTGCAAATATCACATTTCATCAGCTGCAGCTAATGAATAAATTGCGCAGTAAACAAAGCCAATAGGAAACATTATATTTCCTGTTACTGACTTTTTATGACTGGATTTTGGTTTGGTTTGAGATTATGAAGAACTAGAAAGCACTCAGTGAGCGCATACCTCTGTCAACGCCACTGTCAGTAACCATAAACATCATTGAAATCACTTAGTGGATAGATCAGAGATGCGGTAGTTAACTGTTTAAATTTTGACTGTTGCATATATTCTTTGATTCATATATGAAAAAGCTGAAAAGGAAATCAATGTAACGAAAAGCCCTGGACATATAACTACGACGTAGGGGAGGTAATTGTGCATGGATCCGCTCCAAAGTTTAATCACTTCTACTTTTGCCTATTGTTCATCCTTTCAGAAAATCTGAATGGAATTCATTTAGAACTTATGGAGATATCTTGCGGGCAGGCAAAGAAAAATGGCTATATTGTGTTTTGGACATATAACTACGATGTAGGGAGGTAATTGTGCATGGATCCGCTCCAAGATTTACTCAGTACTTCTTTTGCTATTGTCCACCCTTCCAAAAATCCGAATGAAATTCTTTGAACACTTTTGGAGATATCTTGCGGACAGGAAAAAATGCGAACCAACAAACAAACAGACATGACCAAAAACATATACCACTTTACAACTTCATTGACAGATTTAAATTAGGTAAGCAAGGAGGCAGTTTCTTGAAAATAGAAATAGCAGTACCATTTTGAATCTCTTTGCTAGAGTTATTTCCTCTAAGATAAGGCATGCACCTTTTAGTGCATAAATACACATCAATACAGGAGTCTAGATTGAATCCAACATAAATAAGTACATGCATGAAGGAGGAAAATTCTGATCCAAAACCAAGCAAAGACAAAGTATTACTGTATAAATTCCTTAAGAGGTTTTGGAGAAAAGCCAAGATAGAATTCGAAATAACCAATCAGTTCATAAATAGCTATGATACAGGGGAAGTAACTGTAAAGATTCCTCGATCCATACCAAAATTGTATCAATTCTGCCTTAGCCCATTGTTCACCTTTCCACAAAATGTCATTGAAATTCATTAAAAACTTTTGGAGGTATTGCGTGGACAAAAAGACAGATACTAATGAACACATATACCTCTACCAACTTCGTTGGCAGAGGTAAAATTAACAATGCTTCACTAGAAAATATCACTCAATAGTAGAGCAATAGACTGAAGGTCATAAGATCTGAGACTCTAAAAGTTATTAAGAGGGTGATGTTCATTACCGCAAACCTAGCACTGAGCAATAGAAATGGATATTGGCTTCTATAAACAGTTCCAAGAGCTGTTCAGACTATTGAACTCATTCTTTTTTTTGGTTTGTTTGTTGGGATGATAATGATTCATCTCAAAATTATAGCCAGAATGGATCTAATTTGATTACAGAATGGAGAAGGACAGGACGATTTTCTGGAAAAAGAGACTACTTCTCTTTCTTTATAGATTGCACACCTGAAGAAGACTGCAGAACAGGTCGGCTGAAACTTTGGGATAACCAAAAAAAAGAATGTGTTCAATAGTCTGAACAACTTTTGAAAGGATAATCTCTTCTCTTAAACTCTGTGGTAGTCTGGCAGTATTGATCTTGAATCATCTAGGAGGAATAAAGTTTGTATTTCGAGAATGTCCTTTTCAGTATGTGTTAAATCTATGAAAACCGAAAGGCATACATATATATTGATATGTTTAATTTTGGAGTCTTATTTTACATGTGGGCAAAAGTTATACAGCATATCTGATCAAAATTTACATTCAGCTTAATCTGATGCATTCAGACAGTAAGAAATAAGTGAGATTTTATCTATAGCACTTAGTTGATACTAAAACTCACAAGAGAAAAGGAAAACAGTGATTTCAAATGTGGTAAGAAGAGTCCCAATCCAGTTTAAAATTTTTCAAGTGATATAAATATTCACTCTACTATGAGGTTACAGAACTTACAACAATAATATTTTGGGAGACATATTGGTGTCAGTATGCAAAAGCATCACACTCACATATACATAAGAGTATTTATATTTCAGAACATAATATATTTATGATCCATATAGATTTTTATGCTACCAAAGATTACCACAGTAATTATGTAAGGGTTATAATTGTTAATATATAAACCATAAAGAATCAGGAGCAAATTGATTTGATGTATATAAATACAATAGAAATAATATATTTAACTATAATAATATAAATGTAATATGATAGGATTGATAAATATAAATTATAAATGCAATGAATAAAATATATAAGTAAATATGTACATAAATATAACAAATAAAATAATAATTATAATATATAAATAAAACTAACTAATACATAGATATTTATTTGGCTTAGCATAATCTTGGGCTACTCAGTCAGGATTAAACCCACTTGCTAACCATAATTCTATAAATCTATACATAATACAAATAATACATATGAATACTGATATCTATTGTAACTGGTGCCATACAGATAGAAAAGATAAGATGAAAAGGTCTCACAAGGAGATCGGGAGTGTCAGCAAACCAGGAATTTTTTATGTTGTCTCACTAATGAGATATTAAGTGGGCTGACTCCAGGGAGTTCCCTGGTGAGTTTTGTGAGGATCTGAGTCCCTGAGAGCGGGACTCAAGATTGATCGTTTGAAACTGGCGTCAGTTGGTTGGTACCGGAGTAATTTGACCTAGGACTCCTGGATGATTGAAAACACGTGTTCCTGCACACATGCATTTCACCAGCTTCTCGCACCGAAACTGGCATCAGTTGGCTGGACCAGAGTAATTTGATCTGTGACTCCAGGGATAATTAAAAACATGTGTTCCTACACACACGCATTTCACCGCCCCATATAAGGATCCAGCGAAACACACTCCGGCAGTTTCTCATCCAGTATCCACTTGATCTCTATGCATTTCTGAGCTCCTCAAAAAACATGAATATCTACAGCCGGTTAGAGGGCGAATACAGTAAATAGTGACTAAGTTTTTACCTTCATCTTAGCTTCCGCTGTTTTGTATATAACTTTCAATTCAGGTCATTGTTTGTGCAGCAACAATGAGACATTTAGTAGGGCCCATTCTTACAGTTCAAACTTCTATGCGCAAAAGTTTAATTCATTGTGAACTACGATATAGCCACATCTATAAGCTTCATGCTAAGAACTTATTCCTTTTTTATCTATTTTTTGGTCCATGCTATTCATATTGTTGATTCTTGCTGTTTTCATTGCTTGTATGCTGTTTTACGTTCAATCATTATGTATGTTGATTTATGATGTTTAACTGCACCTGTGTATTTGCCTAATTTGTGGCTTCATCATTATATTGCAGTTTTCACATTGTATTGAGACTTCAGAGATAAATAATGATTGTTTATGTACATCAGTAAGAAGCGTCAACCATTTTCTTTGTGACCGGGGTAGTTACACCTATTACTTTTATACTTGTATTATTCTTTAATTTTTGAATGCCTAAAAAAATGTGTGATTAGAATATGAGGCCAGGTAAAAAAAATAATGTGTGTGGTATGATTCTTCAATTTTTTAATACCTAAAAGGTTTTTAAAATCTGTGATTAGTGAGGTCAGATAAAACAAATGTATTACTGTTACCAATTACTGAAGTTTTTGTCATGTTTAAATTTAACTATGGGGATTTTGTCCTACTTTGCTCTTTAACTGAGGGGGTTTTATCCTAGGGGAATTTTGTCCTATACTTCAGGCTGATGTCATGCTACTCAAACAAGTCTTACAAATATCTGGCCTGTCTGTCCAAAATACTTTTAAATTAGTATCTGCATTGAACTGGGATTACTGAATTTTTCACATGAGAAACCAAAATAACAGAATATTCTTCAGAGCAAGAATAGATAGCAAATTGGTTTAAAACATCAAAAACTTCTAGAAATATATAAAGGGTATAAATCATTCATTCCTAAAAATAGAAAGAACACTTTCAACAAAGCAGATTATTTTCTTTATCTGCACAAGAAAAGGAAAAATGTTTAAAATGAATAAATGGAAGGATTTTATTTTTATGCATGTTTATGAATTTTTTTAAATTAGTGCTAAGTAGGACTTGCATATCCCAGATAACTGGTGACAGGACAGGGTATAGAAAGAATCAGATTAATGGTTTTTCAGGTATTAGTATGGAAGAGATATTTTCAGCTTCAGTTTTTTTATGATGGTATAAACACAAATGATGCCAATTAAGGCTTTTAAGTTGAAGTCACAGCTAGGAATATGTACTTCACATTCTATACCCATATATATGCTTATAATCTTATAAAATCCGTATTACTCACAAGTATAGATTTATTAGCTTTGATATTCAGGATATTTGCTGACCAGAGACTCAATCATACCAGCCTACAGTTCACCTGAATCAGCAAATGAAATTAACTCTTAAATTCATGGGCTGCTTGTATTGACAGTGAAACTCTTCAATGAATAGAATTAAAAATGATGGAACTCTTCTGTGAATTGAATAGAAAGAAAACAAATGGTCAAAGGGGGATAATTTTAATGAGTTATTTCCCTTGATAATGACATTCATTTTTTAAATGAATTTAAGAGTTAATGATAATAAACAAATAGTCACAAGAGACCACTGATATTGAACTTGGACTCTTGGAGGATTTTCTTTTTAAAAAGTGGTATAATTCTATAATGTGATAATGCCATGATTTTTTGTCAGATGCTTAATGCTTATAATTCTATCCAAAATAAATGTACATCTATCATTGACACTGCCAAGTGCTCTTTATATCAGTTGCAGGGGGATATTCACTTTTCCTTTTATTTTCACTGTTGTAACATTAGTTGACTGAACGTTCATCTGTGAAAGTACAGATGTTGTTTAAATGTTATGGGGACAAAGGAAGGGATTTCTCATGTCATTCCAAGCATGTGAAAATGTAGTGTGTGCATTAAAGTCAGGTGTGCAATGAAATACAGGACAATTCGCATCCCGTATTGATTCAGTAAGGGATAGCGCATTTTACTTTTCAATACGGGAAGATCCCGTATTATATGGGACGGGTGGCAACCCTAAGTAGCTCACATTTTAAACAACATTGTTATGTAAACATTTTCGTAACAAAACTCTAAAAATGCTTGTTTTCTTTCTTTTTTGCTCATAATTTTTCTGGACTGGATGAAGAAAAGTTTTAAAATCTTTGAGATTATTAATTTCAATCTGACTCTTGTCAAAAAAGGTTCATGCAAAGTTAAAGCTATGATCTTCTCTTAAAAACACATCATATTTGTTTATCTTGGTAAGACTGCTGACGTTTCAATGACATCAACCAGTGTTGAGGCAAAATGTGTCCATTTCATTTCTGTCAATTTGGGCATGCTTGATCCATACTTCCACCGAATATACTTTAAGAATTTATTTTTCTAAAACTCAGCCCTTTCACTCTGCATCTTTCAACTGACCTAGTAAAGGTCAAGAGCAAGTGTTAAAATTTGAAAATAAGCTATCCAAGAATTGTTTGTAAGTGACAAACTAAGTTAAATGCATTCAATACCTTGAAACATTTCAGGGACCCACTTCCAACAGAGTAAACATGCAAAATTAAAAAGAAAATGAAAGGGAAATAGAAAAAAGTCTATTCATATTAAATATATAATATAAAAATAACTTGAACTGCTGGTTCTTTATTATTCTTTATGTACATATTTAAACAATACAGAAAACGTTTTGCTATGAATGTTTTAAATAAACCATAACAAACTACTAATTTTGGTCTCACTCTAGACATCAAAAGAACTAGTAAATTTGTACTCACTCTAGACATCAGATGAACTATTAACTTTGCACACTCGCTAGACAACAAAAGAACCATCAAATTAATGTTGGTCTCACTCTAGACATCAATAGAAGTATTAATTTTGGTCTCACTCTAGACATCAATAGAAGTATTAATCTTGGTCTCACTCTAGACATCAATGCCTCAAGTAAAAAAAAAAACATTGAGTTATTGGCTTTGCTATTACTTATAAAACTTCAGATAGAGACATTTATATTCATCCATTTTGATGCTGAGGTTAATTTGAATTTTCATAGACATCAAATGAGTAGTGCAACCATCTTTACCAAATAATTATGTAACCATATACATTAAAATCTGTGTGATGCTTTGCAGTATTTTAAATGTACTTTGGTTTCTGTTCTTTGTTTTCATTTGTCAGAAAAGCTTTTGATTGAGAAAACAACTCTGGGGCTCAAATTGAATCCTCAGTGATTCTTTGCCTGTTCTCTTCTTACAGAATCTGCAACTAAAGACTGCCAACAGTTCATGTTTTCAAACCAAAATCTCCTGCTGTGTGAAGCGCCACTCAGATGAGTTTAAGTTAGGGCAAGATGAGAAACATTAATGATTGATCTGCATTAAGTGTGAGTCAGTAATGAGGAGTAATACCTTGTCAAATGAAGGCTGGTCTTATGTTGAATATTTAACCAAGGTTAGTTCTCTATTATCTTTTCCTTTTGTGTCACTGAAATCAAGAAAATCATTTATTCTATTCAGTGATGGAGCATATGAAAATAGATATACACAGATATAAATCAGTGCTTCATGGCGAGTTTCACGCTGGTGTGATCATCAGACCATGTACACATGGTCTGACGAT
>VCCN01005310.1:0-10689 GCA_006491835.1 Architeuthis dux | reverse complement strand
GGGGTTCAATATGTAAAACAAATGAAGTAACTTATTCATTGATTATCCCTTTTCCCAACCTTTTAATTGATCACCCCCAACACATCATATATGGGTGGTGGTGATTCATAATTTCCCTTGAAATGCTATTTATTTATTAGTTTTGTCTTTTCATTTTTCATCACTAACCACAATTGAACTATAAAAGGTGCAAATAGAAATCAGAACAGAGCACTATATTTAGAAATGTACTTATATAATAAACAGAGTAATTTTCTTGGTTCCCTGTCCATAACCATTGACTCTTCCACTCAAAGGTAACAAGTTTGCTGATACTTTTCCACTGAAACAAGTTTTTTAGTTTCTTCTCATTATCAACATCCTTTTTACATTTTCTCTTCAATCATTATGGTTATTTTTACTCCAATGCAAAATAATTTGTTAGGATTCCTTTCTGACCTTTTCATAAACTTGACATAGAAGATAAGCAAAATTTATTTCTAACATTTTCATCTTATCACAAAATTCTTGTGCAAAGATTAGCTTAGCAATATGGCTTCATTTTAGAGCAGACAGTAATAGAATCTTTATAAATGTTTCTTAAATCTGTGGGAAAGAAATAAAGATTTTTAAAGGTTAATCAAAGTTCTCAAAGTTAGCTTGGAGTTTCACATTTCTTATCTGCATTTTTTAAGTAAATCATTACAGTTTATTGATAATCTAATTGCCACCAGGTGATCGTGCTGTACACTTTTACTAAAGAATAATCACGAATGACAGAAAATCAATGATAGAGCAATTGCAAGCAAACCTAAATATTTTAAAGTTGGTTGACGTGAGACAAAAATAATTAAAGGGAAAAATGATGATCTAAATAAATCAAAAGTAAATAAAACACATACTTGGTTTCATTAACTTGAATTTTTGTTGTCTCCTCTACATTTGATGTAACAGTAACATAGACTAAAGAAGAGGTGAGAAATGTAATAAACAGAAGAAACTGGTTTGTTAACATTTTATTACAAAATCTTTTATCCGGGTCTTTTAACTTTTAACATCAAAATATTAATCAATGCTACCCACAACACTGGTTTATTGCTGGGTTTAGGTTATTCATGTGTTCTGATATTTATATGTTTCTATGTATCCGGACCTCACCTAGCCCTTACCATTCATAGTAGAAACTTGAAATCTTTGCGCACACACACTCCCCTCAATGAGTAGGAAAAATGATTTTTTTGTTTTTTGAAAATTCCCCACCATAATTTTTAGAGAAAATTCACCACCTTTAATTTTTAGAGAGGGCGGTCAATATGAAATGTAAGTTTATACTAAATTGGTCACTAGTTTGCACCCGCTTGTTTTTTGAAAATTTAGACCTTTTTTTAGTGATCACAGCCCAACCTTTTAATTGATCATCCCTAACACAGTATATATGGGTGGCAGTGATCCATAATTTCCCTTGGAATGCTAGTAAATTCTGTTTTCATTCCACAAAATAAAGTATTATACATTTGGTTGTTATGTTTAGGTTTCATTATAGATGATTACATGATTGCATCTAACTAAAATTAAAGAAATCTGTTTGTGTGTGTATATTCACTGAAATAACTCAACAACTGGCCATTGTACAAAGATGACATTCACTAGATATATTAATCAGCACACAAGGCAGTGCAGTGTCAAGTTGGAGGTTTTTTGGATTAGCAGTTCTTGAGAAATCTATTCACCACAATTACTCAGGAACTGGCCATATATAAAGTAGACATTCACTAGATATATTAATGAGCACACAAAGCAGTGCTGCAGTGTCCAGTTTGAAGTTTTTTCGATCAGTGGTTCTGGAGAAATCTGATAAAAAATAAATAAAATTTAAAGATTATAGATCTTTCTTCATAGTTTCTATAAATTATCTCACTTGACTTCTGCTCTTTAGAATTATCTAAATTTAGATATAAATTTTCTAAATTGGAAACACTGAAACGAAGTAACAGAAATACTTCAAAGCAGAAAATGATTTTACTTGACAATTATGGCAGGCTGCTCCACACACCATAAAGTCTGGCCCCTTCCAAACATACATCTTTGGAACAGGCACTGCCCTACTTTAAAATAATTTACAAATTAAATTTTTTAATTTCACATGTTAGGTTTCTAAATAAGCCTGTCATAGACAGCTATACACACATGACTATTTATACATTCAGATGGACATCAATTTATTTTGGAAAAATTAAACTGCTGCCAGACTCAGAAAAGCTAAAACATCTATTTATTGTTCAATAGGCAGAGATAGATAGATGTGCATGCATGTGTATGTGTGTGTGTGTGTTCTTGAAGTAGCTTTTCTAATTTAGGTGTATATTAAATCCATCAAACATTATATATATATATGTGTGTGTCTTTATAATTAACATATATATATCTCAGGAAGACAGTAAAAAGTAAGGAAAAGCTACACTGGTTGGAAGTTTTTAGGTGTTTAATAATATCCAATATTATATGGAGTTTCTTTAAAACTAGCTTACTCTTGAGAATTTATCAATGTTTCTGGAAAAATAGAAATATTAAATAAAATATATTTTCTTTCCTTATGCAAACAACACACATTTATGCATTATTTTTTATTGAGTAAAATATTGTGAAATACTTGCTTTGAATATTATTCATGTGATATTAACAAATAAGAATCATGGGCAATGCTTCTAACAAATCTCAAAACATTGTCATTAACCTACACAACCAGTTTACTAACAAATGAGGCAGTTGAATAAAAAGTGAATCACACAATTCTGATGTACTATATAAGTCATTATATAACACAGTAATTGTTATCTTTTCACCATTTATCTATTCGTAATACATAATTATGTTTGTTCATACCTACCATTTTACCTATACAGTATGGCCTATAAATAAGTACACCACTACCACTTTTTAATAGAAAGTTAATTATCTTCTAAACCAAACGTAGCAGGATTTTATTATTTCTAGTGGAACATTACACAATAAAAACAGATATTATCAGGTATTATTTATGACCAAACTCTACAGCATTGAAACTCTGTTGCCAAAAATATGAATATGTTGCCGTCCAAAAATATTTTTGGCAACAGAGTTTCAATGCTGTAGAGTTTGGTCATAAATAATACTGTTTTAATTGTGTAATGTTCTACTAGAAATAATAAAATCCTGCTATGTTTGGTTTAGAAGACAATTAACTTTCTAATAAAAAGTGGTAGAGGTGTACTTATTTATGGGTGATACTGTATACTTACAATAGGTATAACACTTTCTATACTCCTTTAAAATACATTGATTTTATTGTCACTTAATTTTCTATCTCATCATCAAGTTTTGGCTTTGCGAATGAAGATTTAGGAGGGTGTTCCTTTGATGATTGATGAGGCCTATATGGGAGCGTCAAGTTCTGCTACAACATTTACAAGTAAAGGTCTAGCAACTCTTTTCCTCAGTAATGGTTCTGTGGTTTTCTTCAGAAAGGGATGTTGCCTCGAAGACTTTATGCTGCTAGATCTCTTGTCTGCAGCTTTGGTTGCCCACTGGTGCTAGTCAATGCTGCAAGAGATGAGGGTCCTTTTTAGGGAGCTCTTGTATCTCTTCCATTGTACTCCTGTTTTGCCAGCCAGTGGACAGTTTACCGAATAGTAAGATCTGGAAGATGATGATGATGATCTTATATCCTCGACACATGGCCTGCCTAATGTAGATGTCCCACTTTAATAACTATGGATCAACTAATAGTACCTACCTACATATCTACAGAGTGCATAACACTCTCAGTATTCCTATAGGAAACTTTCTGTATAGGAAATCAGGTCTCACCACTATTTATCAAAATTCCACTGTTAGAATCAAATAGAATCAACAAACCAAGTTCAAATGTTTGCTGAGGTGCTGCTTATCTCCACTACTATGGGTGAGCAAACACTTAGGTAAACCACTCTCATATAACTATTTTACCAGCTGAGGCAGTAGCAGGAAAAAGATGCTACCCCCATGGTCAACCATGACAGGAATCCAATCACTGTTAGAAGTTATGTTACTACCTATCGATTGATTAATGATTGAATAGAGATGGGAAAAACCTTCAAGAATATACTTTCCATGACCAGTATTTAGCCAGAGATACTTTTCCCAGGAACAATGTATTACAAAATGTAAGTGTTAAAGTAATAGAGTAAAAGATAAAAGACTGGCAAGACAGAAGAGGAATAGTTTTCATAAGAAATTTAGAATAATTGTGTTTTCATCCAGATTATAAATTTATACATGTTTAAAAATGTAAATAATATTTTTACATGTCATTGAAATGTATGAATTACTTTTTTAAATTCCTAAATTGCAATGCTACACCATAGAAATTCCATGATTCATAAGAGATGTCACACCGTCTGTTTGACTGTCACGCTATAGAAACGATTTAAATATGGGCACAGCCCAACCAAATTGGGCATGTATAGTCAATGGACTAAAAAAAAAAAAATTTTAATGGTTTTACTGGTGGGGATCTATTTACAATGTAACTATAATCCTAAACTTATTTTCCGTTCAATATACATGTATACATATACATTTCTTTTTATTTTATATGTTTCTATATAATTGTTTAAGGGATCAAAAGTGAAGGGGAACTTTTTCTGAAAGTTTTAGTCATTTTTTATTTTACACCTTGAATATTTAACCCTGTGTAGATGGGTACTTCAGCTAGTTAATATTATAATGCTATATAATATTACATTTAATGCAATAATGTTGCATAATAAATATACAACATAGATCCAACAATGATGGATAAATATGACATTAGTGATGCAGCATCAATAGAGAGAAATTTCTTCAAAATTTCTGCAAGTTGGTCCCTAAACTGTGAATATTATCAATTTAAAAGCAATAACTCCAAAGTGGATACAATACAGTCAACATCATCGACACAATGTTACTGAAGACAAAATATAGTGCAATCCTTTCATCTAAGACACAAATCAATATTGCTGCATTACAAAAAAAGCTCTCATTTCCTCTTTGATATTTAGAAAAGCAACGTGCCTCCCAAGAAAACAGATGCAGTAGCAACTGCAATCATTTTACATTTGTAAAGAAGAGAAGCAAGTGAAACGTGAAAGGTGATCCAGAAACCATTTTTTTTTTAATTCTCACTAGAATAGCATCAATATATATTCTTTAAAGAATTATTGCAACTAACACACTATATGAATTATTTCTATTGATTCAAGCTCTTAGTAATTTGACTTTACATAATATAAGGATTTGAGCACTAAATCTTTTTTAAATTCATTTTTTAAAAATTCTATGTGTGTTTACTGATGAATGTGAAAAAAGCCACAAGGTAAATCTCCATAAAAAATCTTCAATATAATGAAATCAGTAAAAGATTAGTATATTGTTAGATTAACATTTTAATTAGTTCAGTCGCCTGTTATTCTCAGGTTAAAAAGTATTGTATCACAGTATTTTATACCCTGATCAATCTGTGCCACTTGCAGGTGACCTCAGCAGATGCCTATTACTTTACAACTTCCATGAGAATATTAAGTATCTGTGATTTTTTTGACTCTTATAAAATTAATAGAATTTAAGTGAAGAGTTTTGAATATAAGGAAATTTACAAGTGTTGATACAAGATCTGATCACAATCTTTTTCAGGCAAATTCAGTATAAAGGTTAAAGTCAAGAAATTTTTTTAAATAGCTGAACCGTAGTAAGTTAAATGATTCTTTGATATGAAAAACTACTTGAAAGAAATCAGTAACAGAACAATGTTTAATTTGTATGTGTAAATTAATTGCTTTTAGTATTAATGTTTAATTTGTATGTGTAAATTAATTGCTTTTAGTATTTAGACTTAAGGAAAGCAGTAGAATTAGATTTGATTCATGTCCTGAAAGAGAAAAGACATTCTTTTCTTTAGCTCACCACTAGTGGTTTAGGTGAGTGTACAACTCTCACTAAAAACAATAATCTTCATTTATTAAGTTTCATTTATATTTTTCCCAAAGTGGGTTCTCAGCATAATAACAAGAAAAAGAACAGACAGTTCAAATCCTGCGACATTGTATATACAATTTTTGACAGCATTTGTCAACATTTGTTTCTGTAATAAAACTATTTGTTTCCAATTGATTTTTCAAGTAAATCCCTGTTAAAACGTCTGAAACAAAAATAAATAAGCATTGCATCAAAAATAAACGGAAAAATATCATCTGAAATGCAATATAATTCATTGGTAAATGAAAAAGTTATAAATATATATATGAAGTGTATACATTAGTTATAAGCACTGTATAGTCTACTTTCTTTCTTTCTTGTACTTTCTATTTTTTTATCTCGAGAATTGATTTTTAAAAAGGGAGTAATATTACGTAATGTGTGTCAACTTTTGTCGCAGTTAATAAAAAACTGCACTGTCTTCATATTGATGTAAATAAATTCAAACCCTGGTTCTCTGTTAGAATTAGTTTATAATAATGTTAACTTTAAGGGATTTTGAGATTTTATATACAGCACTGCTTAGCTTCAACTTTTATCTGTAATTAATAAGCCCAGCTTGACACAAAATTACTTGTACAGAGTACCCCATGAGGATCAAACTCCCTACAGGTCTACTGGGCTGGCTTGCTAACCATTACACCATAGCAAGGAATCCAAAAGCAACTTGTCATCACTAACCTACAAAAATACAATCCATCTTGTTGGTATATAGAGTATCATACCTTTTCCTTTTTTTATTCAATGATTCAAAAATTATTAAAAGACAAATTGACTTTTACTTAATCAGTTTATTTTCCCAGTTTATAGAAATATATCATAAAGTATAATATCAAATTATTTATTCATTTTCAAAAAGTAATAAATTACTCTGACAGTAATAAAAATTTCTAGTTAAGAATGTTTGGGCATATGGCCAATCTGAACAATGGTTACTCAAACTTACTTTGTCTGAATCTATGCTTTGAAGTTACTGAAAGGAAATACAAAAATAATATGAGCTGATAGCATCACTGACATTTGGCACTTTGTACAAGGCATACTAGGCAATACAGAATAGATTGTTTTTTGAAGAGTATCTAAAGAGCCAATTCACACAGAAACAAAGTGGAAATGAAGATATATAGTGATTATTAGAGTTTAAATTTCACAGTCATTCAGTAACTGTCATCTTAGCGTAATAAAAAATAGAAAAAGGTTGGATTGAAAGCACAAAAAATACTATTTTTCCAGGAGAAAGTATCTTAGTAACTTCGAAAATTTGTTAGTTTAAAAAAAAAAAAAAGAACCTTCTTTTTCTATTTTGCCAAGCCAAAACCTAGTTTTTTTAAGAAGAATAGTTGGATTGAAAGCACAAAAAATACTTTTTATTTTTCCGGGAGAAAGTATCTTAATAACTTCAAAAATGTGTTAGTTTAAAAAAAAACAAAAAAAAAAACCTATTTTTATCGAATGTAAGTAACTTCAAACATTTCCGGTGTCAAGGCAAAATGTGTCCCTTTTCAATTCAATAATTTTCAGCGTGCCTGAGGTAAACCTGATCCAATCATTGTAACATTATGGAAAGATGGCATACAGACTGATGTTTGTTACAGGTCTGTCCTTAATTGCTACCAATGCAAATGGTGTGAACATTTCACACCTTGACAGCATGTCAGAACACAGGTAAGATGCTCTGACTCCAAGTTCAGTAAGCAGTCTTTGTTTCAGGTCTTCAAGAGAAAACATATCATTTTTTTCACTCAACTCTTTAAGCTTTAACTCTCAAAGCTTTAAGAATTTTCAACAATTTGTGCCAATTGATTTTATCTATACATATAAAGGCCGGAGTCCATTGCTTTGTAATGCACAAAATATGTAATGCTATGTTTTCATTCATATCCAAGAGTGTAGACCAGATACACTTTTCAAAATTTGCATACATAATCCTAATATATGTCCGCATAAAATGGTATAATTTATATATTGTTTATCTCAACTAGGTAGGTACCAAGAACATTAAAAATTGTAGCAAAGATCACACATTTTTATAAAATTTTAAAATGTACTGCAATAATTTAAATATTTGAAGTTTTAATTTTGGTTTTAATTGCAAAAATATAACAGGGTTAGTTGTAAATAAAGTAAAAATTACTTTTGCGTACTTAAAATAGGTTCTAGACACTTTTTAATGTCAATTTTTGTCATCCAATGCCATGATTGATGTGTCTGCCGGCAGAAAGATTTAAACTATAATTAAAGATTTTCCCAAAATAAAGTAGCCAATACAAAAATAGGATTCAACAAAAGTTAGTTAATTTAATGATTACTTAACTGGATTTTGAAAAAATATTACTTACTTAAAATATAGTGTTACACTTTGCCAGCTTCTCTACTCTCACGTTCGTATTTAGGCACGAATATAATGTGGTTCTCTATGCCGACAGTATGAAATCAAATGATGGATAATTTTTATATCCAACAGAATATGATAATTATAAAGACATTTATTGAGTTGAGAACCTATATTGACCAGTATGAACGACTGCTAAACGAGCAGCCTAAATCGTAAATGTGAATAAAAATGTGCAGTATTGAGTGAAAGTCTGCTAAACTTTATGAGCATCTCATGGGACAGCAGAAGTAAGGACAAAACCTGATATTACCCATAATGGCAAAAATATATTTCCAATATTAAAATACCATCTTATGATGATCTAGTGTATGGATAATCACTGGTACATTCATCAAATGAATACTATGTGTATTTTCAAGAATGCTATAACTACACTGATTTATTTTGTCTGTTCTCTTCTTTTTCAGGGATGAATTGTGTATATGCTAATTGTTTATTGTATCTCTGTTTGTATTTTGCTGATAGACTTCAAAAAAATATATAACAATATATTATTTTTCTTAGACAAGAAATTGTTGCATCATGTCTACAGGTGCACTCATGGGAGTGACATGTACATTAGTATTTATCATAACTCTATCCTTAATTATTACTGACACTAGCCTTTCACGTGCAGTGAAGTTATCTGGAAGTATCAGATGTTGGGTAATGGGTGAGGACAGAAAAGAAAAGGGAATTATGTTAAGTATGTTAAGATTTACAAATAGCAGTAGGTGAGTTAACAACTCTCACTAAAAACATAATTTTTACTTATCAAGTTTCATTTATATTTTTCAGTGAGTGTGTTCTCAGCACAATATTAAAAACTCTTTATATTCATTTTGTTGTTGACAAGCAGGTAAAGAAATCCATGCACATTATGCAACCAAGTTCATTATAGTTTTTCATATTATAGTATCTTTCACATATGAAATTGGGATAGAGATCAACAAATTACGCTATGACACTATATATAGCACAACAAAGCAATAATGGAATTGTATTTTTTGGAGCAACACTAGTTACAATGCTGACTTAAATGCATTCCAAACCAGGGAATGGAGCCCCTTTTAAAAGGTTGGATGCCAACTTTGATGGCCTTCCTACAGCTCCTATGCCAAGCTGATGCCAAACTTATCTCACTCTGCTTTCCTTTGGACTTCATCAGTGAGGCCAAGAGGGGTTCTGTCATCTTGGCATCCCAGGATCTCCATATGCTTTGCGCAGGCTTGTGCCCAAGTGAGGTCACTTCAATGTCATTCCATTGTCTATCGAGACAGAAGGAGGCCTTTACTTAGTCAATCAATAGAAACTATATGCACTTATATTTGGGAATATTGTAATATTCTCAGAGAACACTACCTTTCCAGCTTTCATAACCCTGTACAGATCACCAAAAAAGAATTTATTGGAATTTTCACCTATCTTTTCAATTTTCAAAATTATTAATATTGTACAGTTAAGATTCAGATGGGAGTTGGGTTCATTTTAAAAAAATACTTAACTAAAACACCAAGAAAAGTCTTCCAAGAACCCCCTTTAGATTTCAAATGTTTACGCAATAATCATGAATTTGAGTATGTCAAATAAACATTAATTATTCAATTCTTTGGTAGAGCAAATAATTTCACTATTTGAATTCTAACTTTAAAGATAATGCTAAAAGATTTCAACTGTTGATATTAATTTTATAATTAATATCATGACAAAATATAAACCTATTTTTATTTTTAAACATTTAAATTCATCATCAAATTTTGTACTGTGTGCAGAAATCTATTTTAATTTTTTTGTTTTAATTTCTCTGACATTTATACATGATACTTTTACAGGCCTGAAAATAAAGGTTTTATTTCTGACAAGTTGAGAATCATCATCTGATAAGAGTAAATTAGATTAGGATGATTTATTCAAGTGGAAATTATGATCTAATTACCCTGCATATCCGGTTTCTAAGTGCAACTTCCAATTGTTTTATGCATTTCTACTGCATAATATCTGGTTTTAAAATACACAGTTAAAAGTTGCTCCTCTTATTTAACCTTACTTTAGATTTGCTTATTCTTTTTCAGTTTGTGCAAGCAGAAACCCATTCTGAATTCTATCTTTAGAAATTGAAACACAAACTTTTATCATAGCACATAGCAATAAGAAAACATAAAATGGAAACAAGCAGGATTTTTAAAAATTCATCAAACAACATACAGAAGTCATTAATAAAATCTGAAAACATAACTAAGAATGTTGAAGTGAGACCTATCAATAAAAAAATATCTAATCAATTTTGGGGGAAATTCTAATATTTT
>VCCN01005300.1:1171327-1185752 GCA_006491835.1 Architeuthis dux | reverse complement strand
ATTATTTTCTCAGTGTATGCAAGTATTGGGAGTATGGCTTGACCATGTCCAATGTTAGCGGAACATGTACAATATGTTTTCTTTAGTTTTGAGAAGGGTCATTAATATTCAAATGGTTCTTCGGACGATTGAACTCCTTCTTGTTATTTGTGTTGTAAACACAATGTTTCGGTCGATCCATTCAACGGATTTTACACCTGACGAAGGCCGAAGAATGCATCGGCCGAAACGTCATGTTTACAACACAAATAACAAGAAGGAGTTCAATCATCCGAAGAACCATTTGAATGTACAATATGGTCAACCATCTACGTCTATGACTGGAGCAGGTATAATAGGAAGAACGTGGTTTCAAAAAGCGATGAGGGCTAATTTTAAAAAAAAATGTTTTTAATTAAATTAAAAATCAAATTCTGGATTTGAATTTTTAAATCTGAGTACAACCTTTTTATATATATATATGCAGTCTATAAGATAAAAAAATTCAAAATCAGAATTTGATTTTTAATTTAATTAAACACATTTTTTTCAAAATGTTGCTTATCGCATTTTGAAACCACACTCTTCATGTAATATATGATTGGATCACCCGTGTTTCAGCTCATTTACAACTAAAAACAAACAAACAAACAAACAGACAGAAAAGCATGTGTACCTGGTGTGCATAAAGCAATCATCTTCCTTAATTGTAATAAACCTGAAACCATTGATCACTCTGCTAATCACTTCCAAGTTTGGAAGCAACAAAGGTTTTTTATAACTTTATATCTTGATTGGAGATGCGGGGTGGCATGATGGTTATCAGCACAGAGAAATGAATCATTAAATTCAAATTTTGGCTGAGCATATTTGTGTTCCCTTAGCAATAATGCCAATAAGGAAGAACATTGCTCAGGATTATTGGCAGCCTTGTATATTTTGTATAACCTGTATAATATCTTCAGAAATAAATGGAAATCTATCAAATTTTTGCCATCAGAATATTTTAATAGGATGTCCAAAGTAATTCAACAAAAATCATTATTTTTCAACTTACATGTAGTAATTTCAAAGAAAAAATAGAAAATATTACTTGGACATTAATATTGGCACCCTTGCTTTATATTTTGTTGCACTCCTTTTAGTAATGATGACTGCTTCCAAATGTTTCTTGCAGCCATCTATAAGCTTCTTGCACTTGTCAGCTGGTAGTTTCTCCCACTCCCACATTTTGTTCAAGCTTTTGAATGTTTGTAGGATTCCTGCAGTGTATGGTCCATGTTGAAACCATGTCTCGAGAGTTCTGCTCATTCCAAAGATTTTCAACAGGATTTAGATCAGTACTCATTAAAACAGTCCATTTTGCCCGTTCCAACCATTCTTGTGTGCTTTAGGATGTGTACTTTAGGTTTTTATTATGCTGGATGGTGTTTGGACCAAACCCAGTTTTCTTGCACTAGTACAATATCTTCAGAAATAAATAGAAAGCTACCAAACTTCTATCATCAGACTATTTTATTAGGATATCCAAAGTAATTTAACAACGAATTCATTATATTTCAAAGCATTTAAGAATGAAGAATAGCTGGTCTTCTTATAGTAAGAGGTGAGTGGAAGGTGTGTGGCTGGTCGAAATATCGTCCGTTGAAATGGGTATCGTCAAAAGTTCCAAGATGAAATGTAAGGTGACAAGAATACAAGGGTTTGCCAAACAACTTGGTGTCTGCAAAGGGTATTGTGTTTCGAGTCAAGTGACGTTTTTCCATGTTACGAAAAGTTGGTTATCTGAGAGTTGTACTCGGAAAGATTAACTTGGTTCTCAGAATAAAAATCTGGGTGTTCCAAAGGAAAATTTGTATGTCAAGTGGTATCACTGTGAGTGCAAAAATACATGTGTCCGTTACATATGTAGCTTGTTATTTTATTTAGTGCATTAATATAGTGTATGTTCTGACACCTGAATGAGTCTTTCAGGTTCAGACAGCTAAACAATGGTGACTTGACTTCATATCAAGGTACAACTCAGACGTCTTCACAACTGTGTAAAAAGACAAATATTCTTCTTGGATTCAGCAATCATCTGTTAGCACTTCCAGCAGCCAAGTTTTGAACTGACGAACCCTCTAATTGTGGGTTATTTATGGGAAACAGAAGATAGTCTAGGTCGTTCTGATTGATCCAAACGGTCTCACATTCAAAACATACTGGAGAGAAAAACATATGAAACTTCTGTGTTTTTGCTATGTTGCGTCCCAGCTTAAATTCACAGTGTTGGAACCATGCATATTTATGTGTGTAACATAACAGTGTATTTGATTTATATATATGACAGACAGAAAGAACTGATATTGATTAACCAAAAATGTTTGGTTGGTTTATTTAGTAAAAATAAAAGACAACCTTTTTTATTTTTGACTTTAACTTTATTGAACAAATTTACCATTTTGTTTCATTATCTTTTTCCATCTTTCAGGCAACTTCATACTTACATCTTCCAAGAAAGTTTTATCTTTCTTAGCAAAGAACTGCTCTGGGTATCTTTTCTAGTTTCTAGAAAAGTGAATTTCTTTTCATTAAGAGAATTCTATAAAAATTAAGATATATGGTAATCTGAAAATACAATATCTGGTGAACACATGTTGTATAGTACCCCACTATACATAAGTCCTGGGCTTGGATAGAAAGGAAACCTGAAGACTTGCTTGTAAAAATATCAGGACATATTTTTATTACATAAAATACATCTTTCTCGGCCGGATAGTGAAGAGTGGAAGAGAGAAGACAAGGATAACCGCCAGGCTGTCCCCCAGCAGGGACAGCGGTTTTGTGCTTTTCAGCTCCGCTGATGTCTGTCTTCTTTGAGTGTCGAGATTTCTGTCCACTTCCCAGGGAGGGATGATTGTCTTCTGCTTTATAGATCTCCCCAATGCATACGTGGTGTCTCATGGTGTCACTGACTAACAACCATTTCCTGTTTACAACAATGATGCAATACACCCATCTCCCAAGGTGATCGAGGTCACTTACATTTCCGCCACAGGTGGCCGGATACGCAAATCATAACATACATACCTGTCAAGTTTCAATGTTGAAAATGAGTGAGAATCATAAGTCAGAGATGCAATCAATCTCATTTACTTTGGCGGACAGGTGGTGTAAAAACTTTAGATACTCATTGTTGAACTTGCGATGTTACTCCTAGCATGTGTGCGAATGGAATGAATAGACCCTTTCAGCGGACGGCAGATAGGGGGCCCGCAGCAAATCACAGTCCCCCGGTAAAATCACTAACCAAAAGATTCACATTTTTATAAAAATAAACTTTTTTATAAAATTACTCACCTTTCAAAAAATGCATGAGAATTTTACGCTTTTTATAAAATGTGTGAGAATTTTTCATTAATGCGTGAGACCGTGAGAACGTATCAAAATGTATGAGCAGTGTTGCCAACTCAAAAAATATTTTTGCGCCAGCTGACTACCACAAAGAGCTAATAAAGTGCTAAATATTTTTAAATTGCCAAAAATGGCCAAAAACACCAAAAAGATGCTAAAAACGGTCAAAAATAGTCAGAAAATGGCCAAAATGTTTTAGGTGAAAACGCTCTAATCTAGCGCTTTTTGCACTGCCAAACAAGAAACACGTTAAATCTAGCGCGAAAAGCGCTAAATTGGCAACACTGTGTGGGTCTCACGCAAAATGTGTGAGACTTGACAGGTATGTGAATACACTGGATGGATGAAAACTTGCAAATCAAGCTGTAACAGTTTTTGCCTGATCACCAAAGAAATATTTGATCTTGTGTTACTTTGGGGGAATATTACAGCCTTTCTCTTGAATAGTTCCAGGCATGTCTCATCAATTAGAAACTGTCACCAAAACTGTCAACATAGGTTTCTTCAGTTTTTAAGTTGGTCTGGCTGACTATGTATGTATCGCGTGTACAGGCCGCACCAATGGACCTACAGATGGCTAAAACATTTAATCCTTATTAAGGAGATGCTATAGAAGAGGTTGACAAAATCTGTATAATTCTACACTTGCTTATAACAATGAATTTAAAACAATGAATATAAATTATTCCAATTTTTATATCCTATATATTGCTTCCAACATCATGGAAATGTGATTTAAATAGGGAAAGTAAAAAAGTAGACTTAAAGATGGACAGAACAAAGACAAAAGTAATGTTCAATGATAAAGTCCCCAAGAAGACCAGAAAGATAGAAGGAGAGGCTTTAGAAGAGGATGATGAATACATCTACCTAGGACAGGTAATAAAGTTAGAGAAAGACCATGACTGTGAAATAAAATGACGCATGACGATATGTTGGAAAGCATTTGGTATGAATAGAGACATTCTGATGAGCACCTTGCCAATATGCTTAAAGTGTAAAGTATACAACGGTTGCATAATACCAGCCATGACTTACGAAAGTGAAACGTGGAAATTAACAAAACAAGCTGAAAACCAACTTAGAATAACACAGAGAGCCATGGAAAGAGCAATGCTAGGGATAACTCTAAGAGATAGAAAAAGATCAACATGGATCAGAGGGAGGATTAGAGTGAAGGGTATTATACTAATTAAGCAGCGAAAATGGGCTGGCCACCTAGCAAGAAGAGATTACAATAGATGGAGCAAAAGACTAACCGATTGGTGTCCATGGGACAGTAAATGCAGTAGGATAAGACCAGACACAAGATGAAGGGACGAGATAGAAAAATTTGTTGGTAAGACGTGGCAGAGGTTAGCACAAGATAGGTCGGCATGGAAGGAGATGGGAAAGGCCTTTGTCCAGCAGTGGACTTATAATGGCTGATGATGATATATATATATATATCTTTCACCCTAGTCCTCAGGGTAAAGGATATCATACAAATAATTTTAATTAAGCAATAAACATGGAGATGGGCTGAACACTTAGCATGAAGAAATGGCAACAGATGGAGCAAAAGAATAACCGTTTGGTGCCCATGGGACAGTAAACGCAGTAGGAAAAGACCAGACACAAGATGGAGGGACAGGATAGAAAAGTTTGCCGGTAAGACGTGGCAAAGGTTAGCACAAGATAGGTCGTCATAGAAGGTGATGTGAAAGGATTTTGTCCGGCAGTGGACTTATAATAGCTAATGATGACGATGATATATTTATATATAATGACTTTCTTCTGTATTGGAATTTGGTTTTAGTTTGTGCACTTGAGATGGTTGGTCAGTCAATGGTTTCCTCGAATAGGCAGCCAGTGCATTTCATGCTTGGCCCCTTGAGGTATTGGACACCTGAAGAAGCCCATAATATTCCATTGATTAATTTCCTGTGGATGAAATTCCCTAGATTTAAGATCAGTTATAAGTCTGCACGTAAAGTCTCCGCAAAGTCCTGTGCACTTTTACATCCTGCTTCTAATTTTACTGGTTTACGAGGTTGGTAGGTGGGGGCTGAGGTTAGGAGACCTGGTGTTCACCACATGTCGGGTCTAAATACCTTCTGCTTAAAATCCCAAATCAGTTGATCTCTTTCTTAGATATAGATTAAACCAATGTAATAAATGTAATGTAATAAAAAGCATTGGTGGTCATGTATTTTGCTTAAGAAAAGAAAGAAAGATAATAGAGAAAGAGAGAAAGGAAAAACACAAAGGGAGATTGAGAAGGAAAAAAGAAGGAAAGAAAGAAAGAATATGAGAAAGAAAGAGTGACTGAGATATTAAAATGTGAAAGGAAAAAAGAAGAATGAGGAAGAAAGAAAGAAAGAAAAAGAAAAGTAAGAAATTAGCATTCCAAGGGAAATTATGAATCACCACCACCCATTTATGCTTCTTTTTTACCTCATACATTAAGCAGTGGTGGTGGTAAAATTAAGTTACCTTGATGAAAATGCTACCAGTAGGGATTGAACCATAAATTCATGATTTAAAAAAAAAAGCGATCATGTTAGTCAGTCAATAGAAACTGTCAGGTGAGAAATGTCTTTAAGCAGCATGCTGTGTTAGGGGTGATCAATCAGAAAATTGGAAAAAGGTGTGATCAATGAATAAATTACTTCTCTCGCCTGAATTTAAAAAAAAATAACTGTGAATGCTGGCAGACACAAAATAAGGGATCGATTTAGCATAAACTTAACTTGTAAATTGAACCCCCCACTAAAAAACGTCGGGAGGGGGGATTTTAAGAAAACAAAACAAATGTTTTTTCTAGATGTAATAAGGAGTAAATGTTTAAATTTTCAGCCCTCTAGCACCATGGGTGTGGTCTGTACACACAAGACATACATAGATAGCCAGCCATTTTAGCCAGACCCACTTATAAAACTGGAGAAACCTATGCTGACATTGATTATGTTGATGTTGACAGTTTTGGTTGACGGTTTCTGATATGAGAAAGAAAGAGTGACCGGGATTCCTTAAACCGGGGTAACATTGAGCAGCGGGGTAACAACAAATAAAAACATATTTTCAATAGTTTTGAGAAGGGTCATTGACATTCAAATAGTTAATCGAACAATTGAACTCCTTCTTGTTGTTTGTGTTGTTCTATAGTTTTGAGAAGGGTCATTAACATTCAAATAATTATCCGAACAATTGAACTCCTTCTTGTTGTTTGTGTTGTTCTATAGTTTTGAATAGGGTCATTAACATTCAAATAGTTAATCGAACAATTGTACTCCTTCTTGTTGTTTGTGTTGTTCTATAGTTTTGAGAATGGTCATTAACATTTAAATAGTTCTTCGCATGATTGAACTCCTTTTTTGTTGTTTGTATTGTTCTATAGTTTTGAGAAGGGTTATTAACATTCGAATAGTTATTTGAACAATTGAACTCCTTCTTGTTGTTTGTGTTGTTAACATGATGTTTTGGCTGAAACGTTCTGTTAACGAAATAAAAACATGTTTTTAAGCCCAATAGCCAGCATTATTATTAAAAATACATCTAATTTGGGTTTCAACAGAAAATTATGCTATTCTTTAATAATAATGCCAGCTATTGTGTTTTTATTAGCCTGCTGTTCAATGTTACCTCGGTTTATGGTACTAAAATGTGAAAGGAAGAAAGAAGAATGAGGAAGAAAGAAAAAGAAAAGTAAGAAACAAAGAAAGATGGAACAAAGAAAGAAAATACAGAAAGAAGTGGTCAAGAAATGAATTCCAATCTCTCACCATTTCCATCAAAGGTATGTTGTCTTAAACAATGGTATAAATTTTGAAGGAGCTGTTAATAAATAATCTACAGTTTTTTCTCTATAGTTCAATAGTACTCATAGCAAAGTAATGCCACTATATGTTCTAGAGTTCAGACCGTGGACGAGATTAAGAAGAATGCAAAGAGGTAGCTGATGTTGATCCCAAAAGAGAACTTTAGAGATTGTTTTTTCAAAGTAGAAGAAACACTCGGATAAATGTGTATAGGCTATTTTTTTGTTAATATTAGATATCTGGATCCAGGCAAATCATACACACACATGGTTTCACTCTCTGGATCATTCAAGTGGATCCACTTGAATAATACAGAGAGTGAAAGTAGTTGTACAGCTCGTTGTGGATCAATTAAGAAATATTACGGCTCTAGCCCAGGTATTGAACATTCTACAAAAAAACACGGTCTAATGAATTATTTTGACACAGAAGTGTGACAATTTGATGTACACAGATTATATATATATATATATATATATATTCACAAATCCTCAACCAAAACTGTCAACATAAGTTTCTTCAGTTTTCAAGTGAGTCAAACATTTTTAGTGAGAACGGTCCAACAAAAGGCGAGAGAAGTAATTTATTCATTGATTTTTCCAATTTTTTAATTGATCACCCCCAACACGACTTGCTGCCAAAAGACGTTGGTCACATGACGGTTTCTATTGAGTGACTAACCAGACCTGTTATCCAGCATCCTTTCATCATTTTTAAAGCCATCCAGCCAAAAAGACCACACAGAAATCAACAAGCAGAGGATTGTAAGTGGATAGAATTTAGAATCATGGTCAACTGAAGGTGGATAAGATTGCAGATCCTTCTAGAATGGATTTGGAGTTCAAGACAAGGCCGCTGTTGATCAAGGTCAGATAATAATAGCTTCAAAGGCTTAAAATAAAGTCTGCTTTTTATTTTGAGCTTGGTGGCTCTGGACCCCTGACTCTGCTAACAGATACTGACACTCAGTGTATGGTGAGGAAAGATAAGCTGAACTGATCGCTGCACCCCTAGGCAGTTTGGGAGATGTTCCATCTGGTAGTCGGGAACAAAAAACTAGGGGAGGTAATCACCACAAGATGGACAAGTATAGGTTGCTTCTTTTGTTTTCCTCCATTTTTATGGCCAAGATTTCTTTTATAAAGAAATTCTGAAACTCTTTCACTGCATTCAATAATTCATCTAGAGCAGTGGTTCCCCAAGGGGGGAATTTAGGTAGTCCAAGGGGGGGGATAAGACTATTTAAGTAAAAATAAAAGTCGGTAAACCATGAGAATTTGCATTGGGAAAATTCAGCTCATTTTCACACAAATTTAAAAATTTCACCAATTGGCCGATTTCAATAAATATGGGAAGGGAATTTTTTAAGAAAAACTAATAGAAATATTCTTATTATAAAGCCGTCTAATTATACACAAACTAAAATAATTATTTGAAATCATTCTTTGTTGCAACTTACTTAAATGGAAGGACGGAAAAGTAGTAATCTTATTGACAAAAGTGGTGAATGACTCGAAAAGGTTAGGAACCACTGATCTAGACGCTCTTCAACCTTTAGCATTTTTGATGGAACACAGAAGATGTTGAAATCGCACAAAAATGAATGTCTACCATTTTTGAAAACACATTGAACCACATTTTTAAATATACTGACTTTAGCCAAAGATGTAGCTAAAGATTTTTGGGGGGTTTGGGGGCCTGGGAGCCTCCACCTACATCCCACAATGCAACACAGCCAATGGACCAACGAAAAATTGGCCAAAATTTCATCCGAAGAGGGCCAGAGAATACACTGACCAAAACAAGTCAGTCACTAGGGAAAACTGGGGCACAGTAGATCAGAAAAATGTAATTATAGGTAGAAGCTAATCTTATTAATATATTTGGGATAAAAAAAAAGAAAGTTCAACTGTGTTGGCTGTGAAATAGGTTGTATGAAAATAAGAAAGTAATATCTCTCTTAGTTAGCAGCTGGCATAAATTTCTTTTTAAATATTATTTCTGATCCACTGTGCACCAGCCATACTACACAGTGAATCATTCCACGAGGAACAGTGAATCAACATAAGATTGAATGATTCAAGTCCCAGAGTAAACCAACTACACAGTTTTATTGAGTATTGTTGAATTGTAGTTTATGTTAGAAAAGGTGATCATAAAAATCTCTTAAACATTCATTAGCAAAAGTTAGGTACTCTAAAGGAAACATTTAACACAAAATCACATTCACACAATCTCAAAAGCAATTCAAGAAAAGAAAAAATAATGATACAACAGTATTATTAAAATGCTCTTTTAGTTTCCTAGTAAACTATATGAAATGAGTTGATAGGATCAATTTTAATTAAAAGAATTGAAGTGGCTCAGTCCCAGAAATGTTCCACTGTGCCCTGATTCACAATGCCCATATCACATACCATTGAGGAAAATAACCTTACATCTTTCTAAAGAGCAATGCATACCATTGAGGAAAATAACCTTACATCTTTCTAAAGAGCAAGCACAGTGATTGCAGTTTGGACGAGAAATAATTCTAGCACATTGCTAATTTCACCTAATATAGTACAATTAGAAAATTCTGAATATTTGTGGCTCTATAATGAAAGTAAGAGTAACTCTGAATATTACTTTAGGCTTCAAATTAGGTCTCTTAGCTGGCACACTGTACAGCAATGCTCAAGCAGGCAAGTCTTACACAAAATCAGATGACAGATGTGTTGATTTGAGATAAGGATGTAGTAGCCTTCCTGTTGTGTATTCACATTTGTAAAAGATTGTAATGATTCACTGTGCCCCGTGATTCACTGTGCCCTGTGATCCACTTTCCCTACGGATTGTACACCTGAAGAAGACTGTAAAATGTATCAGCCAAAACATTCTGCTAACAACCAAAGCAAAACAATGAGTTCAATAGTCCAAACAACTCATGGAAGTTAAAGACTGATTTGCATTTTAAATATTGATTTTAAGCTTTAACTGTTGACAAAAGAATTGTAAACACTTATATGAATATGAATATTTCAAGAAAAGTCGATGATTTTTTTGCCAATCTACATTATAATAAGCAACATGTCAACCTGTAACACATTAAAATTGTTTTAAAAATAGCATTCCAAGGGAAATTATGAATCATTACCACCCATATATGTTGTATTAGGGGTGATCAATTAAAAAGTTGGAAAAAGGGGTGATCAATGAATAAGATTCACACTTTTAGGGCTGTGATCACTAAAAAAGGTTGGAATTTTCAAAAAACAAGCAGGCACAAACTAGTGACCAATTTAGCATAAACGTACATTGTATATTGGTCCCCCCCTCTATTTAGAGGGAGAATTTCAAAAGAACGGAAATTGACATTTCCCTACTCATTAAGGGGAGTGTGTGTGCAAAATTTCAAGTTTCTACTATGAACGGTTAGGGCTGAGCGAAGTCCGGATACATAGATAGATAGATATAAATGTCAGAATACATGAATAACCTAAACCCAGCAATAAACCAGTGTTCTGGGTAGCAGTAATTAATTACATTGAAAGGGGTGGGGGTAGAAGAGAGATTCTGAGAATGGAATCACAATACAAAGACCGTGAAGAGGGTGGGGAGAGGGATTTCAGCATTTGTATCTGGTTTAATACACCATCCTTCAAGAACAAGACAATCCTATTATATTTTCTATAGTTTTGAGAAGGGTCATTAATATTGAAATGTTTTTTTTCTATAGTTTTGAGAAGGGTCATTAATATTCAAATGGTTCTTTTCTATAGTTTTTCGGATGATTGAACTCCTTCTTGTTATTTGTGTTGTAAACACAACATTTCGGCCATCCATTTTCGGCCTTCTTCAGGCGTAAAATCCGAGTGTGATGGGTTAAACAGAAATTATGCATAAAGGGGTGTAGCCCTTATAGCGAGCATCTTCCTCTTTGGGAGGAAGTCCAGATTATCGACAGAGAACGTTGTTGGAAGCAGAGAAAAATCAAAGAGGCAGCTCACATCAAAATGTCGACTAAATGCATTAGCTAGACCCCCCTTTAAGCATAATTTCTGTTTAACCCATCACACTCGGATTTTACACCTGAAGAAGGCTGAAGAATGGATCAGCAGAAACGTTGTGTTTACAACACAAATAACAAGAAGGAGTTCAACTGTCCGAAGAACCATTTAAAAAATCCTATTAGTTTTAAAATGAAGGGTTAACAACCAATGCCAATGTTAATGTCACCTATGGAGTTGAAACATGGAACATAAGTTTCCTCAGTTTTTAAGTGATTCTAGCTGACCGGCTGTCACACTCACAGGCCACACCAATGGAGCTAGAGAGATGAAAATTAAAATATTTACTCCTTATTATATCTAGATAAACTTTTTTTTTTTGTTTTTTGAACCCCCCCCCCCCCCAATACATTTTCAATGGAGGGTTCAATTTACAATGTGAGTTAATGCTAAATTGATCACTTAGTTTATGTCCGGCTGTGTTCACACTTGCTTTTAGTGATCCAACAAAAGGTGAGAGAAGTAATTTATTCATTGATCACCCCTTTTTCCAATTTTTTAATTGATCACCCCCAACACGACATGCTACCAAAAGACGTTGGTCACGTGACGGTTTCTATTGAGCAACTAAATAAACCTGTTTAGTAAATCATTTCTAATGAAGTTAGACATTTTTTACAGTGCAATCCAATAGAAAATTATTTGTCAAATATTTTAATAGTAAAATCATTTGTAGAAAATTTCGACGATAAACCATTTTGAAATCCATTTCTGCCCAAATGATGTGTCATGCATTTTTAAAATTAATTTTAAAAAATAATCGAAATTTGAGAAAAACAAAGATTTCTAAGCAACATGATTTTATTTGAATATTAAAGAAATTGCAAAATTTGCCTAAGGTCTGGTCTCAGGGGTGGATACTCAGGGATGGATACTCAGGGTCTTCTAGGGTCTTCAGGAAAACCCCCAGAATTTTTCCAGAAATTTTTATTTATACTGTTTTCTGAGCATCTTCCAAGTTTTAAATATTTTTGTCTCAACACGTCACAACCTTTAATACCCTTATTATTTTTCTGAAACTTTTTATTTATCTTAATTTCAGTAGCTGATATGCGCTGAAATGCAAATTTAGCAAATCTTGGATACATGATTTTCATTTTCCCCCAGTTCCTCAAATAAGCTCCCCCCTCCCACACACACACCAATTTTGGAAGACAGTCAGCTCAACAGGCTGGATTTATCCTTGAGTCTAGAGGCTCGATTCATACGCTTGTGTTTTCTGGCCAAATTATATCAAAACACTATTTCGATATCTCCTACTCATGAAGCCGTATGTCTGAAGAGCTGATTTTACAGTGGAGCTGTTTGAAGTCCAATGGTTTGAAGTTTTTTGTTTCACAATGAATTTATGTCCATTTAGTTGTGATTAAATCTATTTAATGAGTGAATAAGATTGTTTTAATCAGAAAAACGGAAAATATTTTAACTTCAAACAGCTCGACTCTAAAATAAGCTTCTCAGACATACAACTTTATGCGTAGGAGGTATCGATTTGTATTCACCAGCCCTTGTCTTCCAATGCCCCCTACAGTCCCCTTGCCTGTCAGCACTGTCACACCCCTACCTGAATCTTTCAGCACCCCCATGGGGCGATAGCGCCCACTTTTTAAATCACTGCCCAGACTTTTACAAGAGTTCCCAATATTATTTTTCGTTATTTTTGAGAAAGAAAAAAATTAATTGCTTCTGCGGGATAAATTCTTTGGAAGAAAATTTGTCGAGATTTATGGAATGCACTTCACTTGACAGAATGTCTCCTCCCGCTTGCGGAGTTACGTGCACTTTGCAGAGGGCGCTTCTCTTACGTATTTTTTTATTTTCTTCTTTCAACAATCTTTTCTGTCTGTCATCCGGTCTTTGAATTCACTTTTCCATCAATATTTCTGACCGATTCTTTTCTGATTTTCATGTGCTTAATATTCATCGTTTTTCTTTCCCATCTATTTATTTATTGCCAATTTCTTCCGTTTTCCACTGAAGGGCATTGCCCTGACAACACATAATAACCGAGGGGAAATGAAAGGTTGTTTTTTTATTTTTAAGGGAGAGAGAAATAAAAAAATGAATGGATAAAACAGTTGATGTAACTGTTACCATGCCTAGATGTTTGAAACCGTAAACCAAAACTGTCACCAAAACTGTCAACATAGGTTTCTTCAGTTTTCAAGTTGGTCCGGCTGGCTGGCTATGTATGTATCATGGGTACAGGACACACTAATTGAACTACAGGGATGAAAATTTAAACATTTACTCCTTATTATGTCTAACAAAAAAATTTTTTTGTAATGTAAGTTTATGCTAAATTAATCATTAGTTTGTGTCCGGCAGCATTCACGCTTGTTTTTGTTGAAAATTCAGACTTTTTTTAGTGATCACCCCCAACACGGCACACTGCTAAGAGACGTGATTGTTTCTATTGAGCAACTAATTTTTTTTTCTATGATTCATGTATATTTATGTTGTACCGTATCATTCATAAACCAAAACTGTCAACATAGGTTTCTTCAGTTTTCAAGTTGATCTGGCTGGCTGTATCATGTGTACAGGCCACACTAATTGAACTAGAGAGGTGGAAATTTAAACATTTACTCCTTATTATGTCTTTTGTTTTTTGAAAATCCCCCCCCCCAAATAAGTTTTTCGGATGCTCAATTTACAATGTAAGTTTATGCTAAATTGATCCCTTAGTTTGTGTCCGGTTTGTGTTTTTTTTTTAAAATTTGAACTTATTTAGTGATCACTGCCCAACAAAGGTGAGAGATGTAACTTATTCATTATTTATCACCCCTTTCTCCAGTTTTTTAATTGATCACCCCCAACATGGCATGCTGCCAAAAGACATTGGTCGCATGATGGTTTCTATTGAGTGACTAACCAGACATGTTATCTCTTTTTTTCTTGTTGGTCTGGTTGATTTTTAATCTTTTTTCTTCCACATCATTCTCAATCTTCTTCTCGCCTTCATCTTGTCAGATATTTATTCCAGTTTGTACAAAACTGTTTGTATCAACACACACAAACACACACACTCACACACACACACACACACACACTCACACACATACACACACACACACATATATATATGAATGAATGGCTTGGCTTTGTGGATGAAGATTTTCAGGAGTGTTTTCCACATCATTAGGACCATCGATGGTAGGGCCTGTGTGTGGAGTAACCCTGAGCAATGAAGTTTTATGG
>VCCN01005300.1:879148-903981 GCA_006491835.1 Architeuthis dux | reverse complement strand
TATTACGGAAGTTACTTTAGGGTCTACTGCGATGTGGTGAGTGGACGGAAAAGTGCTAATTTCACCGAAACAATCGTCATACTTTCGTACAAGATGTGGTAAATTTGAGTGGTCGATTTTGAAAATTCTTCCGATTGAATTCAATTTTTCGCATGTATTTGCGTCAGGTTCTGTTTGAGATTTTATTAATTCAACGATGAAGAGTACAGGAGAATGTAACGGCGCTCAGCTTGTGAGTAACTAGTATCTGTAGCTTGCTACCAAAAGCGGGTTTTGGCGGGAAGAAGGAACACTGAGATAGAACGATGTTGATTGATAGTCGCGCGCACGCGATACTAAAGAAAGAATCCTTAGACACCCACGTGTGTGCGTTCTTTTATTTCCGCTTGCGCGCGCATGACAAAACTCACTTCCGTCTTGTTAAAAAAAATAGCAAGGGAGATAATTGTAGGTGGTTACCTTCCCTGTTATTTATTTGGTGTCGGTGAGACATAACAGAGAATACAGGAATTTTAGTGTTGTTATATACTGCCAACTTCACTGAAGTATTCTTTAATTTGGGCAGGTAAGACAGATTGTAATAGTGTTTTGGATAACACATTGATTTTTGCACCCGAGTCGATTACAAATTTAATTGCAGACGAGTTTTAAGTTTACTGTGCATCGTTACTTATTCTGTGGACTTTGTGTGATTCAAATTTTATTTCTAGGTGAGGATCATTGAAATCAATCGTATCTAAGTCTGCAGTATCAGATTCACTCTCTGGGGAAATTTGGATTTTATGTACCGACGTTTTTTATCTATACAACTTGAAGTAATGTCCCCTTTTGTCGCATTTATTACATATTTTATGCTGAACAATTATCTCTTGGGTGACTGCCACCTCAACATTTACATGAGTTGATGTAATTTTAAATTCTGCCGGGCTTTCTGTTATAATCTCCGGATTGGTGGTTTTTAAAATGTTTAGCGCCCGTCTGTCTGTGTCGACGATTTATGGCAGCTATATCTGTATTTTGAGTTTCTGCTGAGGCAGCTAAGATTCTGGGCTGGCGTCTTGTTTCTTCAGTAGCTTGTCCTGCTTGTAGGGCCTTGTATCAAGTTAGTTCGGGTTCCCTTAGAAGATGTTCGCATAGACGTAGATCGGAGATGCCACATATTAAAATGTCTTTAATGTGAAGTAGTCGGCAAACTTTTGTCCATCTGTTTGCTTGTATGTGAAGAATGTGTGTCTTAAGAAATTCCTTTCTCGTTTGGCAGTATGAGTCGAATATTTCAATCACTTTTTCTAGATTGTTCCTATCATAATTTTCGTCCAAGGTAAGAGTCGAGAAAATGTCACGGCTTTTGCTCCTATGCATGTTAAAAGAACTGAAGTTGTGACCCTACCTGGTTTTGAATCAGACTCTGTTGCCTGTAGAAACAGGTTGAATTCTATTTTCCACTTGCACCACACATCCGCGAGGTTTCCCGGGTTTAGTGGTTTGGGAGGTGGTAGAAACTCTGTAATAATCTGATATTCGTGTGGATTATGGGTTGTTCTTGACTTCTGGCACCAGTTAGTATGTCGATGGACTGTGAGTTACGATTGGATTAAAGATGGACGATAAATAAGAGATGAGACAAGCGTGTGATTTAGGAAGAATACAACTGTATTACTCTCTTGTGTAAGTCAGTGACGTCACACCAAGGGGACGTAATTCTCTCTGTAGTATTAGTGCTATTAATGTTGTTATTAGCAGTGGCAACTCTATTAGTTAGTAGCAATATTAATATGATTATATAACAATGTTGATTAGCCCTTAAGGAACACAGAAAGAAAACAAAGAACACTCGAAGAAGGCCGTAGGGTACACGACCGAAACGTTGTGAAAGAAATAACAGCATATACAAGGAAAATAGTCGAACTATAACATACACAGTAATGAGTTCGATCTTTATTGGGGGCTCCATAGTTGTGGTTTTGTGCCAAACTAAGCTAAGTTTAGTAAATAACTATTTTAACGTTAGTAAGATGCTTTCCTTGGGATAAGAGCTTACAAACTCGTTTAGCAGGCCATTACTAATGTATAATAAGTTTGATCTTCACTGGGTGCCCCATAGTTGTGGACTTGTGCCGAACTTAAGCTTAGTAAATAGTAATATTCAGTTGTTACAAAGATATGTGAAAATAGAATAGGTCGTAAGTAGGAAGGGTTTTCAAACAGCTTGTTTTTGCTTGTAGAATGTAAGTGGCTAATTGAATAAACAGAAGGGGAAAAAACAGGGATAAATAAGTTTTTAAAAAAAAAAACATGAGATGAAGGTAATGATTTCGCTAGATTTTCTTGTCCTACCAACATTGTTAATTCTGAAGCTAGCAATTTGCCAATATCATTGTTGGCCTAATCAGAGACATTTAATTGGATAAACGGTATTGGATTCAGGAGTAAGCACTAGAACTTGATGGTCCTCCTTCAATTTTAATTGCATCTCCTTTGAATGCCTCTGTCGTCAAACGAACATACACCGGTTACATGTGAAACTTGAACGCAATCAGAGAGCTCATACCTCTGCCAACGCCATTGTAGGGAGGAGAATTGTGCTTGGATCTGACGAGAATCTAATCACTTCTTCCGTGGCCCATTATCCAGCCTTTCATAAAATTTCACTGAAATTCATTGAGAGCTTTTGGAGGTATCGTGTGGAGTGATAGAAAGACAGATGAAAAGACGGATGCGACCGAATAGATGACTGAGGTAACTAGTCTACAATAAATGACTGAGGTAACTAGTCTACAATCGATAACAGAGGTAATAGTCCGGGGGCCAGCAGGGGCTACCGGGCACCGCCAACCCCTGATTCTACATTTAGCCTTTTAAAGTACTCAGATATCTCAACTAGGAGACGAGATATGAAATTCTGTTTTTTTTGGTGTGTGCTGGAGGACATTTTGTTTTCTTGGGAACAGCTTTATTCTAGAAGAGGACATCCTAAGGAACATTTGAACATTTGGGGATGCACGGTAGCCCCTGCTGGCCCCCGGACTAAACTAGTCTACAATAGATGACTGAGGTAACTAGTCTGTCAATCCCAAAGAGTTGAATCAACATTAAGAAACTCAACATTAAACATATTCACCTCCAAACATGTGTATGACCTACCTGTCAAAAGATTATGATTATGTCGTTGGAGTTGTGGCACATCTGACTGGATTTCAAACGTGTAATATCTGGTAGCTTTCTCTGGAGACACTCACATCTTGGGTTTGTAAAATGGACTCAGTCTTTCTGTTGCCTCCCTTCTCTCTCTGTTGCCTCCCCTCTCTCTCTCTCTCTGTTGCATCCCTTCTCTCTCACTCTCTGTTGCCTCCCTTCTCTCTCTCTGTTGCATCCCTTCTCTCTCACTCTCTGTTGCCTCCCTTCTTTCTCTGTTGCCTCCCTTCTTTCTCTGTTGCCTCCCTTCTCTCTCTCGCCTCCCTTCTCTCTCTCTCTCTGTTGCCTCTCCCTCTCTCTATCTATCTCTCACTCTCGCTCACTCTCTCTCGCCTCCCTTCTCTCTCTCTCTCTCTCTGTTGCCTCTCTTCTTTCTCTCTGTTGCCTCCCCTCTCTCTCTCTCTGTTGCACCCCTTCTCTCTCTCTCTGTTGCCTTCCTTCTCTCTCTATGAGTTTAGACCTTTTGAGCTTTTGGTCTGAACCTGAACGTCATTGTTGTTCGATAGGAAAATAAAGTCAACTCCAAGGAGTAGGTGTTTGACAATGATAGTGCTGATATAAGAAATAAATCTGTAAAGATTATAATGATTTATAACCAATTTAAGATGAAGAGTAAAAAAAGGAGGGAAAGCTGGAATTTTGGAGACTGAAAAGCTGACAGTGAACGCGCCTGCAATGGAAAGGAAGATTCATTAATGTCTGAATTTCGGGGGATGAGGTTCTCTTATTATTTTACGATTCCTTTTATAAAGACAACGCATCAAATAATAGCAAAACTTTGCCTCAGAAATCCAAACAGATATTGTTAGATTGATATCGACATAACAGGTCTCAATAGAAACTGTCATGTTACCAACGTCTTTGGCAACAGGCTGTGTAGGGGGTGATCAATTACAAAACTGGAAAAACGAATGAATAATTTTGAAAAACTAGGTGATCAATTTAGCATAAACTCGCATTGCAAATTGAAATTTATTTAGACAAGAGAATTTTCAAAAACAAACAAAAAACGTTTTTTCTATATTCTTCAGAATGTCTCTATTCATACTTTTCTGGATAATAAGGAGTGAATGTTCAAATGTCCAGCCCTCTAGCTCCATTGGTGCGGCCTGTACGCGTGATACATACATAGATAGTCAGCCAGCCAGACCGGCTTAAAATCTGAAGAAACCTATCTTGACGGTTTTGGTTGACTGTTTCTAATAACTGACATGATAAAAAAAAAGCTTGATAGATGAGTTCAATTTGAATTGAATGAAAAACAAAACAAAATGAACATCTGTGGAGACTTGCAATAATTCCGTTCAGTTTTATGAAATACATATTATTCGAATTTCTTCAATGAATCATTCAGCATCATCATCATCATCAGCCGTTATAAGTCCACTGCTGGACAAAGGCCTTCCCCATCTCCTTCCATGACGACCTAGATTGTGCTAACCTTTGCCAAGTCTTAGCTGCAAACCTTTCTATCTCGTCCCTCCATCTTGTATCTGGTCTTTTCCTACTGTGTTTACTTTCTCATCGGCATCAGTCGGTTAGTCTTTTCCCCACCTATTATCATTTCTTCTTGCTAGGTGACCATCCCATCTCCATTTTTGCTGCTTAATTATTTGTATAATATCTTTCACTCTAGTCCTCTCTCTGATCCATGTTGATCTTTTTCTATCTCTTAGAGTTATCCCTATCATTGCTCTTTCCATGGCTCTCTGTGATATTCTGAGTGGGTTTTCAGCTCGTTTTGTTAATTTCCAGGTTTCGCTGGTATTATGCAACCGTTGTATACTTTACATTGACATTGCTCTTCAGAATGTCTCTATTCATGCCAAATGCCTTCCAACCTATCATTATGTGTTGTTTTACTTCGCAGTCATGGTCTTTTTCTAGCTTTATTACCTGACTTAGGTAGATGTATTCATCGACCTCTTCTAGAGTCTCTCCTTCTATCTTTATGGCCTTTTTGTGACTTTATCATTGAACATTACTTTTGTCTTTGTTTTGTTCATCTTTAAGCCTACTTTTTTACTTTCTCTGTTTAGATCAGTTATTTTGTAATTCTTCGGATGCTTCTGATGACATGGAAATGTCATCAGCAAATCTTAAGTGGCTTAAGTATTCTCCATCTATGTTTATTCCCATCCCATCCCAGTCAGATTTTCAGAAAATGCTTTCAAGGCTTGCTGTAAATAGTTTAGGTGATATTGTATCCCCTTGTATTACTCCTTTGGCTATCTTTATCTGGTTTGTATCTTTATGTAGTCTAATTATTGCAGTGCCATTTTCATATATGTTTTGGATGATTTGTATGTAATTTTCGTTAACAACTTGTTATCGCATTGAGTTGAAGACTGCCATTAGTTCTACCGAGTCAAATGCTTTCTTATAGTCTATGAAGGCCAAACAGAGTGGTTTGTTGTATTCTAAGGACATTTCAATTAGTTGGTTTATTGCGTGTAGATGATCTATTGTTGAGTAGCTGCTTCTGAAGCCTGCCTGTTCCCGTGGTTGATTTTCGTCTAGAGTGTCTATTAATCTGTTTGTGATTATTTCTGTGAATAGTTTATGTATGTTAGGTAATAGTGTAATAGGGTGGTAGTTGCCAAGGTCGTGCGTATCTCCTTTTTTGTGGAGTATTCCTAGACAGAGGTTTTTAGGAACTTTTCTTTCTATCATGAATTGTGTGAATAGCTGTGCTAGTCCCTTGTGCAAGATTTCTCCTGCATCTTCTAGAAGGTCTGCCGTTATGCCATCTTTGCCTGGGGATTTACTGAGTTTCATATTTCTTAGTGCAAATACTACTTCTTCTACTGTTATGTCTGGGATATCGCTAGTATCTATAGGTTCATTAGTTTGTAGTATATTTATTTTTGAGGCGTACACATTTTCATAGTATTCTTCAGTTACTTTTGTCAATTTGTCCCTATTTTTGATAATTTTGTAATTTTTATCCTTTAGTGCAAGCATCTGTTGCTTGCCGGTGTGGTCTGCGGATCGGGCATGTTTTAAACTCATCCCCTTTCTGATAGCCTCTACTATCTTTTTTGTGTTTTTCTTTCATCTTATTTCTATCGCTTTTTTTTCACTATTAGTATTAGATATAATAGTATTTTTATTCCTTAGATGAAACAGTCAGAAAGTGTAACCATCGTACAAGCAGAATACTATTATAGATTATAGCATTTCAAAGCTGAAAGCAAATGGTAAAAATAACCTCATCTTTGGTGGCTTTTTTTTTCATGTTTTAGCTGGTCATTTCTCCTGCCATCTTCAAGTGAATGTAGGATTGACTCACTGAAACATGGAGAAAAAATGAAAATCAAGATGAGTTTAACTCTTAGTACCATATAAGGAAAATTTAGATATTAATTTCTGTTAATAACAATGGATATAACTACTGATCAAAGTTACCTCCCTTTCATCTGTAGGTAAAGTTTTTATTTATTTTCTATTTCATCTGACATAATAAGTTTAACAAACTTTGTTTGCACCACAGAAGAGCCTTGCCCTCAATTAGGAGTTATCAAGGGGTTTATGATGTTAACAGTTATCAAGAGGCTTATGACATTAAAAGTTATCAAGCAGTTTATGAAGTTAAGAGTTATCAAGTGGTTTATGATGTTAAGAGTTATCAAGCAGTTTATGATGTTAAGAGTTATCAAGTGATTTATGATGTTAAGAGTTATCAAGGGGTTTATGATGTTAAGAGTTATCAAGGGGTTTATGACGTTAAGAGTTATCAAGTGGTTTATGACTTTAAGAGTTATCAAGGGGTTTATGATGTTAAGAGTTATCAAGGGGCTTATGACGTTAACAGTTATCAAGTGGTTTATGACGTTAAGAGTTATCAAGGGGCTTATGATGTTAAGAGTTATCAAGAAAAAGGAAAAGTTTTTTATTGAATGCTTTGTTGATTGATTCTTTTCAAAAGTTGTCCAAGTAATTTGTTTTTATGGTGATATCTTGAAAAGACATCATATAGATAGGACAGTTAACCCTTTTAGGGCAGCCCTAAAAATATTCTAGATATCAAAACAACCTTTTTGTATGTTAAACTAGACCTAATTACAAGATATTTTCAGTCGCAAGTATTTGGAAATTTGTTTTGTTTATGGGGGCAAACACCCTCTGATGAAGTGATCATAATGGTGCCTCACCCAAAAAGTGACCAAAAATGGAAAATAAAAAAATAATAAAAATTAAAGTAGAAAGTTAAATAAAACATAGAATTAAAGAATAACATTCAATATAATGAATAGATACAAAAAATTAATATTGACAAAAGAAATAAAACCTCCGGGTTGATTTAAAAATTTTATTGTGCAGGCCAAAAACAGGCTAATTTAATGGGGTGTGGTATGCCTCAAAACAGTTTCCATCTTTGTTCAAGCACAAGTGTACTTTGCAAAGCTTGCAAACCACATTGGTGCAGATTATGTTGTCTTTGTGGCTACAATATTTGCATGTGGCATATATAGTGTTATGGGGAAGTTTCATATTCTGAATGTAGTTTGAGTTTGGGGGTGTGGACAGAGAGTATGTCTAAAGATTTTTAAAAAGTCTTACATTCTTATGTGGGGATTGTAAATTTTTTAAATAGTAATCTATGTATATAAACCAAGAATGAAATGGTTCAGTCAATGATCTGAAACAAATTCAAAAATAAGCGCAAGAATCCTGCAAATAGGCACTTTACAATAGAACATGTAACTGGTACCTATCCCATATATGTACTTTGCACTCACACACACTCCAGACATTTGAGTTAAACCACTTGACATATATTTCCTTCGGAACACCCAGGTTTTAGATTTTCCTAAAACCAAATAATCTGTTCCAAGTACACTCTCAAATAACCAAGTTTCAGCCATGAAAATATACCACTTGAACAGCAATACAATACACATTGTAGACCAAATGTCTAGAAAATCTTGTATCTTGTCACCATCCATTTCACTTCAAAGCGTTGACAAGAACTACTCCAAAAAGACAACATTTCGATCAGCCTTACACCCTCTATTTACCTATTCCTATAAGAAGACAAACTATTTTCAATCTTTGTTCCACATATACCAAAGAGACGCACACTGTTCTCCTCTCAATTATGTACGTACACATTCATATGCATTCATACATACACACGCACTCTCTTTCTTAACATCTTCAACAAACTAAGGACACATTCTAAGTAGTAAAACAAACTTTGCAAGCATTTCTTATTCTTCTCTACAGATGCGAACTACTTTATTGTTATCATGCATATCCTTAAAAAAAACACTTTTATTATCTTACAATATATTTGCATTCTTTATTTCCATTGTGTAATTACCATGTGCATCTTTCATCTTTCCTTGCAATCCTCTATCCTTTACATTTCGCTTATCTGCAAATATTGGCTAACGACTATAACAATAAGAAGAGATATAAAATCCTCTTAGCACATAGTGAGCCATACTCTTTCTACCTCTCTCTATTAGCTTACCATTACTACTACAACTATTAGTCTACTGCTACAATCCTTTATTATTGTTTATACTGTTAACTCTCCCATCTCATATGGAGTCAGATACATTAAAAATAGTTCCATTTTACAAACATCCTTTCCAGCTACAGTGACAAAATAACGCTCAGAGGAGAACTTTTCATTACCCTCCTCGTATGTTGCTCATCTCAACTAGTACCAAAAACATTACAAATTGTAGCAATGATCACAGACTGTTTTTAAATGAAAATCTTTGAACATATTGAAATAATTTAAATATCTTCTTTGAAGATTTAATTTTGGTTTAATTGCCAGAAAATAGCAGAAAGTTTGTCGTAAAAAAAAAAGAAATTACCATTGCGTACTTAAAGCAGAATTAAAGACTGTTTTAATGTCAATTTTTGTCATCTAAAAATTAATATTGATTACGCCATGATTGACGCCGGCTGAGAGAGAAATTTTAAATTGTAAACTCTGCAATTAAAAATCTTACAAAAATAAAGTAGCTGTTATACTAGGATTTAATATAAATCACTTAATTTAATGATTACTGTTTACAGCAGGGCTCTGTTACCTGTCAACTCAGTTCAACTGGCTATTGAGTCAGTTTTCATTACCCATATGTGATGAAAACCCACCTAAATTTATGAGTGTCTCATGGGACAGCTGAAGTATGGATGATCAAAAATGAAAAAACCTGATATTACCCACAATGGCAAAAGTATATACCCAACATTAAACACTGTCATATGATGGCAGGCCCTATTTTAAGAATATTTGGGGCCCCAGGGCAAAGCAATGTATTGGATTTGACCTGCAGGCCATAGTGCAGACCTTGATTTAATACATGGATTCAATAAAGAGTCAAGAACTGATCTGAACATGAATGTAAAGATAGGTTTAGAGAGGGTTCTTTATGCCTGCTATTTAATTATATGAACCATAATTTTGATTTTTCAAATTGAATTTCTGGGGCCCTAAAATTGTGGGGTCTGCAGATGACAGGCAACACTCTATTGAATAATATTTTGATAATTAACACAGGTTAAGTCAAGGATCTGTGTTTATTTGTCATTCAACCATCATTTGTATCTACTGATTCATGAAACAAAACAAAAATCTCTTTTGCAATTTATTTAATTATGAAAAATAACTTACAATTTTAACTGAAGCAGAATTCAATGATTCAAAGTGATCCGCGAACTGGCCCGAAATCGAAGCTATCGACGGGAATAAACCGAACCCAGATTTTCAATGGAAATCAACGAATTCTGTCGTCTTTCTCTCCCTGCACGTGGGGGAGCCCTTTTCTCCGAGTTTATTTCCTTTGCTACCATAAAGATACAAACCAACGACGAGACATCTCCATCAAATTGGCAAGAAGAAATACTACCAGCATTATCCTACACAATCAGAACATCATCATCATCATCATAATCAGCCTTTAAAGTCTGTTGTTGGACATGGGCCTCACCCTGCCATGCTGGCACATGACCTGTTGCCAGGGGGGTGGGGTGTTGAGTGATCTGAGTTTGGCAGCTCAGTCTAAGCCTCCTCGACAATGTAGAACGTACTCGGTACAGTCCTAGACTTCTTCACTGCATGTAAGGTTTTCGTTTACATCCATTAAAAAAGAGGGGGGGGGGGTTCTTAGAACTTCAGAAAGGCCATCCATTTTCTGATTTTTCTCAATTGACTCCAAATAAAAACTAAATAGATGAATAAACAAATAATCATGTGTTTATTGCTGTCTATGACTTTGAGAAGAGTCATTAACATAACAACCTTTGTTAGGACAATCTAATCACGTCTTCCCATCTTTGATGTTGACACACCGTTTTGCATGATTCATTCTACAGCCTTCTTCAGGTGTAACATCTGATATCCATTAGCTGTAATATGCGATATTCATAAGGAAAGAGAGTCTCTTTTTATCGGTCTCTTTCCCCGATGGTGCAAAGCAAATAAACGGTATCAAACAGAAAAATTGAACGTTAACCGCAGCGCTTGTAAATGTTGTATACTGCCAGAAGCGGGATGGAGATCCTGAACTTGGCGAAATATATTTTTATTTCATAAGATACATTTCGTCAGCCGGAGAGTGAAGAGTGGGAGAGAGGTAATGAGAACCGACTCTCTGTCCCCAACAGGGACACCAGTCTTGTGCCTTCCGGGCCCAGCCTAGGCGGTCTGCCTCTCTGTCTGTCTCTCTGCTCTCTGTCCGTCTCTCTCCGTCTCCTGAGCTTCAACTCAGGGTGTCCGGTGTCTTTCTTTTATGGGGTTTCAAACGCCCTCGCTGATGTGTTATTTCCAGCAACCACCTGTGACTTCAACATCCTGTTTTCGGACACTCACCCATATGTATATTTCCTAAGGTGACCAGGGACACTTCCACTTCCGTCGGCCCGGAAATGACTTCCTGTGGCAGCATATCATAACATGAATAAGGTATTTTATTTTAGTAATGCTTGCAGTACAGCTTGTTCCATAATTTTTAACATGGAAAAGTTCTCATTTCCTTTGTTAAACAAAGAATTCTGTCTTGTGATTCTGTTGAGCAGAGAAGAAAAGAATTATGGTCATTAATATACCAAAAATCCATTTTGTTCTTCTTCTTTCCTTACAGATATTACATTTTCACCTGATGAAGACCATAGAATGCATTGACCGAAACGCTGGCTCAACAACAAAGATGGGAAGAAGTGATCAGATTGTCCAAATAAAAGTTGGTACATGTTGATTACATCTGTTAAAAAGTGTTGTTTTCTTAGAGCGTCAAAAAAGATGTCCATTTTTTCTTGATTCTCAGACTCCAAATGATTGTCAGCCAGTGGCATACCTAGGGTTGGTGCCACCCGGGGTGGTAACTCATGGTGTCACCCTCCGCCACCCGAACTTGCTCTCTTCCCGGGATATCTAGAATTTTGGTGATCTTTTTGTACTACAAGTATAAGATACGTATAAAATCTAAGGGGAATTATTGTTTTAATGTACACTTTTTTTCCATTTTTCCTTTTTCCTTTCAGTACATACATTAAAAGATAGACGGACCATATATATGATCTCCTTCTTGAATTATGTCTGCAATCCATAGACATTGGCCAATAAAGTATACTTGAAATTTCCTTGTAGAATGCTGAGCTATCTATAAATTAATTCAAAATAAAGTGTATTTTTGAATTCCTCATGTTGAAAACCATGATTTAGCCTTTTAAAGTACTTAGATATGTCAATTGGGAGACGAGATATGAAATTCTGTTTTTTTTTTTGGTGTGTGCTGTTTTTTTGTTTTATGCAGATGTATCCCAACTTTTTCCTTGGCAACATCTTTTTTTCTGAAAGAGGACATCCTAAGGAACATTATGGGATCCTGGGGGCGGGGGGAAGGCCTTGCTGTCCTCCGGACTACACATTTTACATTTGTGCTTATAAAAAAAATTCCCAATGGTTCATGTTTTGGGTTTCGTACCAAATTTGTTCATGATATATTTATTTTCAGGTTTGACCATTTTCGGTGAAAATCGACTGGACTATGCTGGGATGTTTCATTAGAAAAAACAATTACAACAAAACTATATGAATTTTATTTTCTAATGGTGTCACCCGGGGCAGACCACCCCCTCCGCCCCACAGTCAGTACGCTAGTGTCGTCAGCAACACTTTTTGTATTCTGTTTCATTTGATTCTTCTTCAAATTCCTTTGACATTACTGAATAAAAAGAACTTTTATTTTTTAGCAAATGAAGCATTGTCAACCATTATTAATTCCTTGACTACTGTGTCTACAGATCCTGGTTCTTTTGCTTGCTGGTGATTTTTAGTTGTAAGCTCGTTAGTGGATTTTGAGATAATTAATTTAAAACTGAATTTATGGGTAAACATATTGTGGACAATGTCATTTTTTAGATTACTTTTGAAAGTATTTATATTTCTGGAAGTGGCAGTTAACTGAGACTTAACTGAAATTTTCACTGCACATTATTTGATCTACTTGATTAATGCATAAGCCTTGGGTTAAGTGCAGTGGTGTTTCTAGTTTTTAGAAAGTCGGTGCGGGGGGGGGGGGGTAACTCAAAATGCATGTGACGAGAAATCTTCATTTTTATACTTCACCATGTTGATATACACAACTTATATGAATGATTTTTAAAATATAAGCATAATACTTTACTAAATTGCATAAAATACTATTAAGTCAAACAATTTTCACATAGTTGGGCGCTAATTCACTTTTGCAACCCCAAGCTGTCAGACGTCAAGGGAGGTTATTCTCAAAACAAAAACTAAGGGAATTATATTATAGTTTTTTTCTCAAAAATCTGAGATAATCAATCATATATCAGCTACACCCCTAAATTAAAGCGTATGAAAGTGTGTGTGTGGGGGGGGGGGCAATCTAGGGGCCAGCCCCCTCTGGCCCCCCGTAGAATCACCACTGGTTAAGTGCATTAACAAGGAAAATGAACATCTGTTGTGTAAAATAAATCTATATTATGTATATATAAGAGAAAGTGTACATATACATACATACATACATACATACATACATATATACATGTATACACATAGACAAGGGTGGATCAGTAAATCCATAGCCTGACAGTTATTAGCTGAATTTTGATCCAAAACTTTCACTGTATAGTGTTCAATCTATGTGATTAATGTATAAGCATTGAGTTAAGTGCATTGACAAAGTAGATTATGTTGATGATTGATGTACCTTGTGTGTGCTTGTATAAATGTATATATGAATATATCTATGAGTGTGTGTGTATGTTCACACACACATTTGTTTGTGTATCTGTTCTTGTTTGTATTGTCTATTGAAACGTTGGCTCCACAACAAAGATGGGAAGAAGAGATTAGATTGTCTGAACAAAAGTTGGTCTGTACTTGCTTATCGAAGACATTTATTGTATTTTCATTGCCAACATTTGGCTAGTCTTTTCTTCATCTTATTGTTGCTTTTTATCACTATTTTCTATGTTGAATATCCTCTAACTGTTAAAGTAGCATGAAATAGGAATAAAGAAGTATCTTCCAGTGAGACCTGAAAGTGATAGAGGAAAGACAAGCTCCTGGGACATAGGATGAGAATTCAGGTTTTATCCGAAAATACTTCTCTATTCTGACTTCATGCAATTTACTTTAATGGTTGGAGATTATTCAACCTATGACTGTAGATCTGGACAGTCATACGTTGAATGTCACACGACTAATTCAAATTCTGAGATGAAGTATTTTCATTACCAATTCTTGACTAATCTTTTCTTCATCTTTGTTGCTTTTTATCACAATTTTCTAGGTTGAATATCCTCCGACCATTAAAGTAAGCAGTGATGGAAATGGGTTTTGGGAACTAAGTATATGGTAAGGCTTGGTTTTGGGAATAGGGTTTTGGGAATACAGTAATGTCTCCATACATACAATATACTCCATATTATACACACCAGAACTCCATAACAAATTATTAATAACAATTATACATTTACTTTTATTAAACTTACTAATTATTTTTTTAAATGGACATTATTTCTGCTACCGTAGATTTTTAACCACTAAATTGGAAAACATTAGCCAGCTCTAGCAGAAAAATGGCTAATTTAACAATCCTTCTTTGGTCAATACTTGAATTGTGCATGTTGGGGTCGGGACTGCAACTATGACACAGAGAAGGGCTTCATCTGGCGAGACCATCATTAAAGCAAGTAGAATGAAGTCGGAGTAAAGTCAGAAAGGAGGCTAATATGATATATATTTGGACAATGTCATAACACTGCAGGGGCAGATCCAGGGGGTCTTCTAGGGTCTTCTTAAGACCCTCAGAATTTTTATTTATACTGTTTTCTGATTGTCTTCCGAGTTTTAAATCTTTTCGTCTCAACACATAACAACCTTGAAGGAACCTTTCAATTTTTCCTAAAATGTTTATTTATCTTAATTTCGGTAGTTGATATGCCCTGAAACACAATTTTAGCCAATCTAGGATACATAATTTTCAAAATTTTCCGGGGGAGCCCCCTAAAATATTTGAAGACGGACAGCTCAAAAGGCTGGATCCGCCCCTGCACTGAAGTTATTTGAATTCTGAGATTAATTTTTAGGTAGTCTTTTCATTTCACTATTGCTTTCTATCACAACTTTCTGGGGCAAATACACTCTGAACATTCTCTGTGTGTATATATGTGTGTGTATATGTGTGTGTATATGTGTGTGTGTGTATATGTGTGTACTATATGTGTGTGTAGTATATATGTGTGTATATGTGTGTATATATATGTGTGTGTGTATATATGCGTGTGTATATGCGTGTGTATATGCGTGTGTAGTACATGTGTGTATGTGTGTGTATATGTGCATGTGTATATGCGTGTGTAGTACATGTGTGTATATATGTGTGTGTATATGTGTGTATATATGTGTGTGTATATGTGTGCGTGTATATGTGTGTGTATATGTGCGCGTGTATATGTGCATGGATATGTGTGTATATGTGTGTGGTATATATGTGTGTATATGTGTGTGGATATGTGTGAGTGTATATATGTGTGGATATGTGTGTAGTATATGTGTGTGTATATGTGTGTGTATGTGTGTGTAGTATGTGTGTGTATATGTGTGTGTATATGCATGTGTATTATATGTGTATATATATGTGTGTAGATGTGTGTATATGTATGTGTGTATATGTGCATGTATATGTGTGTGTATATGTGCGATTGTATATGTGTGTAGTATGTGTGTAGAATATGTGTGTATATATGTGTGTATGTGTGTGTAGTATGTGTGTGTATATGTGTGTGTAGTATATGTGTATGTGTATATATCTATGTGTGTTTATATGTGCGATTGTATATGTGTGTGGATATGTGTGTGTATATGTGTGTGGATATGTGTGTAGAATATGTGTGTGTGTATATGTGTGTATATGTGTGTGTATATGTGTGCGTGTATATGTGCATGTATGTGTGTGTAGTATATGTTTGTGGATATGTGTGAGTGTATATATGTGTGTATATATGTGTGTAGTATATATGTGTGTGTATATGTGTGTGTATATGTGTGTAGTATGCGTGTGTAGTATGTGTTGTACATGTGTGTATAGTATGCGTGTGTAGTATGTGTGTGTATATGTGTGTGTAGTATATGTGTATGTGTATATATCTGTGTGCGTGTGTGTGTGCTTGTGGTTATATGTGCATTTGTTTGTCATCAGTAAAAGTTATTAGCAGATCATCCTCTGACTGGTCAACTCTGATTATGACAGCATTTTCGTTACTTGCGGCTTCGCAGGTGGTTAGGTCAAGTAATCATTTCTAATCCACTAGGTACCTGCTCCGTCCTACTGATAAGATGGCTTGTAAATCAACGCCAGAAGGATAATAAAGGATTAAGAAGGATTAAATAAAAGGACATAAAAGCCGGCAAGCATTTTTTTCAAGGACACCGTCTGCACTTTTGAGTTGAAGACTGTTGTGTGTTCTATCATCAAATGCTTTTTCATGATCAACAAGAGCCAAATAAAGTGGGTTTGTTGCATTTTGCTGTGTTTTTTATCTGCTGATTTATTGTATGTAGGTGGTCTATTGTTGAGTAGCCACTCCTGAAACCAGTATGCTTGCATGGTTGATTTTCATCTAGAGATTTTTCTAGTCTGTTTGTAAGTATATTTGAGAATAGTTTATACATGTTAAATAGTGTTAATTGTAAGGTTGGTTTATTGACAGATATTAACAGATTAAAAATGCAAACAGAAGATGTACTCACAGAGATCCTTTATTCAAACAATGACCGCGGTCAACAACACTGATGTGTGTCCGCACCGATCTACTAATCACAATGATAATATAGCTGCTCATTCACCAGAATGTAAAACAGTTCCCCCTACCGGAAGTTGATAAGAACTCTCCTGCCTAAGAGGAATAACTCAAAATACTTACTTAACATTAGTGATATGTAATAGAGTGGTAGTTGGCAAGGTATTTATTATCTCCTTTATGGGAAAAACACACTATACGCTAAATTATTCCTATTGATTTTATTAATCACTTTATATGAGTTTGTCTTAAATGAATGAAAATTGGATGAATTAATTGCTTATGTATGTGTATGTGTTTACATATAAGTTTAGATAGATAGATAGATAGATAGATAGATAGACTCTTGGGCCAAAAAAATGAGCCAAGCACTTTCCATCATATAAAAGATCTTAACACCATAGAGAACATATGGGTGCATATTAAGGCCAAACTGGTTGGGAGAAAATTTGGGAACACTGACCAGCTGTGGGAAGCAGTCAGAGATGAATGGAACAACATTGCAGCAGAACACTGTAAACAACTATTGAACAGCTTGTGTAATGAAATGCACCCAGATTGTATTACCGGTAGCCGTTAAAAGGGGCCAGATTTTAAAATAGAGGAAGTTGAGATCTGAAGCGGTTAGCAACAAGTCACACAAAGAGGTGTTCCTGCCTGTCAGGGGCAAGGGAGAGCCGGTTAGCAGCAGTAGAGCAGTTTGATATTTGAATCCAGCAGCGACAGGTCGGAGGGAGAGGAACCCTTGATTTTCTTAGTAGTAACTCAGAAAAGTGACCAACTCATTTAGAAAACTAAATGCAACAGAATTCTGTATCTCAAAGTGACCCGCGAACCGGCCCAGAAAAGAATCTGAATCAACGGAAATAAAACAACAAATTTCCAATTAAAGATCCTTGAATTTTGTCGTCTTTTCTCTCCACCTACATGGGAGAGCCTTTTCTCCGAAATTAATTTCCCTCCACAGAAATTTCGGCTCCTGTCAGCAGACCCGGAAAGAGACATCATCATCATCATCATCATCTCTTTCACTCTCGGCGTAAAGAAGAGGTACAACCAGCGTTATACTACACTTGACCATATGGCTCAGTTTTCGCACAAGGGAAAAGCTATCCCATACTAAAACGTGCTCAGCATTGTTGTATAACATTATCAAATATGAAGTTAGTTAGTTAGAGTATTTGCAAAAAGATTGATAAAAAAAGCTTGGCCCATTTCTTTTGGCCAAGGAGTGCAGATAAATAGATAGATTCTAACGATTTTAGACATGTACAGATAAAGATAGATAGATAATGAGGAAATAGAGAGAGAGAAGAAAAGAAAGTGAGGAAAAGAGTGAGATAATGGAATAAATAAATGCATCTAAATTGCCCTCACATCAGAAATTAGTTTTTTCGTGACCAACATAAAAATCAGGATAAGGCCCGACTCTCTCTTAAGTGCTGAAGCCAAAATGTGTGTAAGAACGAAATTCAAATTACTAAGTGACAGACGACATCAAAGACTCATACTAAAAGTCTGGCAAACTCTTAGTCTCTACTTAACAAGACTGACTATTAAGTCTGCCTCCATGGAATGATCCTTTTTTAGCATCTCTAGTAGCTGACTGACTGACAGGCTGACATACTGAAAAAAACTCTCACCACCACTCGTTTCCTGCCCCTTCTTCTATATACATCTGAAAGTGCAAGGGCGAGAACTCGCTCATCTATGGTCTGACATTTTTAGCATCTCTAGTAGCTGACTGACTGACTGACTGACTGACAGGCTGACATACTGAAAAAAACTTTCACCACCACTTGTTTCCTGCCCCCTTCTTCTATATATGTCTGAAAGTGCAAGGGAGAGAACTCGCACATCTATGGTTTGACTTTTTTAGCATCTCTAATAGTTGACTGACTGACTGACTGACTGACGGGCTGACATACTGAAAAAAACTCTCACCACCACTCGTTTCCTGCCCCTTCTTCTATATACATCTGAAAGTGCAAGGGCGAGAACTCGCTCATCTATGGTCTGACTTTTTTAGCATCTCTAGTAGCTGACTGACTGACTGACTGACTGACAGGCTGACATACTGAAAAAAACTTTCACCACCACTTGTTTCCTGCCCCCTCCTTCTATATATGTCTGAAAGTGCAAGGGAGAGAACTCGCACATCTATGGTCTGACTTTCAGGCTTGTTCTCTTAAAGACAGATTCATCAAGAAGTGAATGAATCTTTGTATTTCCCACTATTATATTATATAGAGGAGAGTAAGGGGAAAGGTAGTTACTCTTCAACTACAGAGGGTTAAAATTTGTTTGGTTTTTGGGGGCTTTGGGGGTTTTTTTCCCCAAATAACGGGACATGGAATCATTTTAAGTGAGTAGAATGTTTAAGATGTAATTTCTAGAACAAGTAAATTGGATTAAATTAAATAGTAGACAGAATGATTTAAAGAATTTTGGGGGGGAGACTTACAGATATCATTTCTTCTTCTTCTCTGACGGTTTCTAGATGATTTTATATCATCCGACTCCACGTTAATTGTCACGGCTAGGAACCAAAAAATCATGGAAAAATCCAACCTTATTTCTCACAAAGAATTTTGGTGGTCACCATCTTTTCCATTGAGTCTACAAACCAGTTTTTATGGAGATAATGTTTCTTCTTCATCTTATCTATTATAATGTCAAACTCCAGTTCAAGTCTGTAGTTGACTTTGTTTTTCTACTGTAACAAGAACAAGAACAAGAACTGGTAGGCCAGTTATATGGTTAGCCTTGGTCTTTTGTCAAACTCCAGTCCAAGTCTGTAGTTGACTTTCTTTTTCTACCGTAACAAGAACAAGAACAAGAACTGGTAGGCCAGTTATATGGTTAGCCTTGGTCTTTTGTCAAACTCCAGTTCAAGTCTGTAGTTGACTTTGTTTTTCTACTGTAACAAGAACAAGAACAACAACAAGAACAACAACAAGAACAACAACAACATAAACAAGAACAACAACAACAACAAGAACTCACCTAATTTTCTAAGACTGGAGTTGATTTTGTTTTTCTACCGTAACAACAACATCAAAAACAAGAACAAAAACAATCCACATCAAATTTAGGGCAGTAAACTCTTCACTGTTTGTCTGTCCTGCTATGTTAAACTAAACCGATATGTAAAATTAACATTCCCCTACCATGATTTGAAATCGTGACCAGCTGATTGGTTGACGGCTCTCTTACTGTCTGAGTTAAATTGACAAGTTGTACATATCTACAAAAAGTTATGTTAGAAATATCATCAACATCATTAACATCAGCCGTTATAAGTCCACTGCTGGACAAAGGCCTTTCCCATCTCCCTCCATGACGTCCTATCTTGTGCTAACCTCTGCCAAGTCTTACCGGCAAACTTTTCTATCTCGTCCCTCCATCTTGTGTCTGGTCTTTTCCTACTTCGTTTACTATCCCATGGGCACCAATCGGTTAGTCTTTTCCCCTATCTATTGTCATCTCTTCTTGCTAGATGGCCAGCCCATCTCCATTTTTGCTGCTTAATTAGTTGTATAATATCCTTCACTCTAGTCCTTTCTCTGATCCATGTTAATCTTTTTCTATCTCTTAGAGTTATCCCTAGCATTGCTATGGATGCAAAACATTGAAATTAACCAAACAAGCTGAAAACCAACTCAGAAATATGCAAGGGCTTATTTCATTCTAATAAATAAATACATTTATAAAATTAACATTTCCCTACTATGATTTGAAATCATGACCAAATGATTGGTAGCTGGCTTTCTTACTGACTGAGTCAAACAGACAAGTCTTACATATCTATGAAAATTTATCTTACAGATATGCAACGGCCTATTTCATTCTAATAAATAAATACATTTATACTAAAAAATATTTTTTAAATAATTTTTTATTTATTATATGTACAATACAAAAGTTTCAGTAATCATCTTCAGTCTGAATAGAAGTAGGAATGGAGTTTGACCCTGCAGCAGCCAGGATTGTTATTCATCTTGTTCCTGCATATGTACATTAGACTTTCCATAGTATCATCCAATATCTAATCTTAATGGCAGATAGAATACTAAAATATTAAGAGCATTATTTTATATTTAAATGATGATTTTTGTGATCACCATCTTTTATATTAGGTCTACAAACCAGTTTATACGGTGATAATATCTCTTCTTCATCTCATCTCTTCTATGATTCTCCTTGTTCCTGCTTATGTACATTAGACTTTACATTGTATCATCCAATAGCTAATCTATGTGGCAGACAGGATGCTATAATATTCAGAGCATTATTCTAGATTTAAATGATGACAATCTCTGATATTCTTCTTCTTCTTCCAACTTCATTCATTCCTGCATACATATGTGTTACGCATTCATCTCATTCTCCAATGGCTGTTCTAAATGACTATTTCAGCCATGTTTTTTTCCTTCTTTCTCTCTCTGTTTCTTTCTTTCTTTTTTCTTCTTGCCTCAGCCAAATTATATCTATTAGAAACCATCAACCAAAACTGTCACCAAAACTGTCAACATAGATTTCTTCAGTTTTCAAGGGAGTCTGGCCAGCCTTACATGTAACACATACAGGCCGCACCAATGGAGCTAGAGGGTTGAAAATTTAAAGATTTACTCCTTATGTCTAGAAAAAAAACATTCTTTTTAACCCCTACCCCCCAATAAGTTTTTAGGGGAGAGCTCAATTTACAATGTAAGTTTATGATAAAGTGGTCCTTTATTTTGTGTTCACGCTTATTTTTTGAAAATTCAGCTTTTTAGTGATCCAACAAAAGGCGAGAGATGTAACTTAAATTCATTGATCACCCCCTTTTCCAATTTTTTAATTGATTATCCCCTGCCAAAAGATGTTGGTCACGTGACGGTTTCTATTGAGTGACAGAGCAGACCTGTTTTAGATTTAAATGATGACAATCTCTAATATTCTTCTTCTTCTTCTTCTTCTTCTTCTTCTTCTTCTTCTTCTTCTTCTTCTTCTTCTTCTTCTTCTTCCTGCATACGTATATATACTACACTTTTATCTTATCCTCCGATATCTGATCTAAATGACTATTTCAGCCATGTGTCAGCCTATGTTCTTTCCTTCTTTCTTTCTTTTCCTTCCTTCTTTCTTTTTCTGCTTGCCTCAGTCAAATTATGTCTATCTATCTATCTAGATGATGATGATGATGATGATGATGATGATGATGGTGGTGATGGTGAAGAACAAGAACAAGAACAAGAAGGACAAGAACAAGAACAACAAGAACAACAAGAACAACAACAAGAACAACAAGAACAACAAGATATTGTTAAGAATGTCTTTAAAAGAATGGTCTACAACTAAGTGCATCTTCCTGATAGTCACCTATGGAGCTGAAACGTGGAATTTAAACAGCTCTCAAACTAAGAACCGTACAATGTGCATGGGAAAAAATCATGCTAAACATCACACGGAAAGATTACAAAACAGAACAATGTATCTGAGAAAAAACAGGTATCATTATTATTATAAAGGCTGTTAGCAAACTTAAATGGCAATGGGCAGGCCATGTTGCAAGGATGTCAGACACACGCTGGATATCACAACTCATAACAAGGATCCCTCAAGATTATGGGAGAAACAGTGGCCGGCAAAAAGTAAGTCGGCGTGAGGATCTGAACAAAATGCTTTGGCACTGTGACGTCCAAAGTCAAAATTCTGACAGACCATGGGAAAGGCATATGTCCTACAATAGACTTTAAATGGAGGAGGAGGAGGAGGAGGAGGAGGAGGAGGATGATGATGATGATGATGATGATGATGATGATGATGATGATGATGATTTTAGAACATTTTATTTTAGTGTGAAAAAAGTATCCAATTGTATATACAAGCACACATCTTAACAATCATATTTACACAATATCTAGGGCCTCAAACCTTTGCGTTGGTTTAATAAACATCATAATTATTCTCAAAATCATTTGCATCTATTGATAGCACTACATATTCCGGTAATCTATTCCAAAGTCATACCACTCTATTGCTAAAAAAGAATTTTCTCATATTCAATCTATTTCTATTTGCTTCTACCGTATATGTGTGGCCTCTCAGTCCCTTGTATCCACTTCTAGTAAAAAATGCATCAGGGTTAACTACTTCTAAAACAAGCATAATCTTAAATATTTCTATTATGTCTCCCCGATCTCTCCTATTTTCTAACGATGTTAACCCTAACACTTTTAGCCTATCCTCATAACTCTTCCGGTACTAACCTAGTTGCACTTCTCTGGACTTTTTCTAAAAGATTTTTTTATCTTTCTCCAGTGACCAGGCGTGCGCACAGTACTCGAGGTGTGGACAGACATAAGTCTTATATAGTATAAGGAACGAGTCGTTGTCTCTCTATATGAAAAGGTATGCTTAATCAATAAGCTGCAGAGCATAGACTAAGACGCCACAGAACAACCTTGTTGCTGCATATGGTACCTGGTCTTCCCAGACAGTCGCCATCTGGATGAGGAGGAGCAGGCTCGACATCGCTTAACATTGGTGATCATACAACATGGTGAGCTACTGTATCCATTGCGTTTTGGCCATATATAATCTATCTATCTATCTATCTATCTATCTATGTCATTTTTTTTATTCCTCCAACCTTGTATTTTCCTTTCTTTTTTCTTTCTTTATTTTTACCGATGTCAGTTTGGTAATACTTTCTGCTTTCCAATTTATGGGGGTTTTTTGTCTCTCTTTTTTGTTTGTTTGTTTGTTTGTTTCTTCCTTTCTTTCTTTCTTCCTTTCTTTTTTCCTTTCTTTCTTTCTTTCTTTCTTTGTTCCTTTCTTTGTTCCTTCCTTCTTTTCATTCTTTTTTCCTTTGTTCCTTTCTTTCTTTTTTCCTTTCTTCCTTTCTTCCTTTCTTTCTTTCTTTTTTCCTTTGTTCCTTTCATTCTTTTTTCCTTTCTTCCTTTCTTTCTTTTTTCCTTTCTTCCTCTCTTTGTTCCTTTCTTTCTTTGTTCCTTTCTTTCTTTTTCCCTTTGTTCCTTTCTTTCTTTGTTCCTTTCTTTGTTCCTTCCTTCCTTTCATTCTTTTTTCCTTTCTTCCTTTCTTTCTTTTTCCTTTCTTCCTTCCTTCCTTTCTTTCTTCCTTTCTTTCTTTTAGAATCCGTCAACCAAAACTTTCACCAAAACTGTCAACATACATTTCTTCAGTTTTCAAATCAGTCTGGCTAGTTATGTATGTATCACGTGTACAGGCCACACCAATGGAGCTAGAGGACTGAAATTGCAACATTTCAATGGGGTTTTTTTGTTTAAAATTAAAAACTTTCAGTAGGAGGTTCAATTTACAATGTAAGTTTATGCTAAATTGATCCCTTAGTTTGTGTCCAGCAGTGTTCATGCTTGTTATTTGAAAATTCAGACTGTTTAGTGATCATTGCCCAATAAAAAGGCGAGTTGTTTTTTGGCTATTTCAGTCAAGTCATATTTTTTACTCCACTTATATTCGAACCTATCTAATTGTTCTTTCTATCTTTCCTTCTTTCTTTCTTTCTTTCTTTCTTTCTTAGTCTAATTATATCTGGTTCTGTAAATGACATGAAATTATTGTGATATAACTTCAATGTGAATAAACATCATTTGATAAAAAAAGGTATTGTTTCGTTTTGAGTCCACATAACATTTAATCTTCATTCTTTCTTTCTTTCTTTCTTTCATAGTCTAATTATATCTGGTTCTGAAAATGACTTGAAACACTCACCTAAATTATTGTGATATAACTTCAATATGAATAAACATCATTTGATAAAAAAAGGTATTCTTTCATTTTGAGTCCACATAACTTTTAATCTTCTTTCTTTCCTTCTTTCTTTTTTTCTTTCCTTCTTTCTTTCTTTCTTTCTTAGTCTAATTATATCTGCTTCTTGTAAGTGGCCAACTGAAATTCTTCTGGCAAGACAAGGAATCATCAGCTAAACATTATTTGGTGTAGAAATAAAAAGAAATGGTTAACATTCAGATAAGGGGAGCACAAAAGTCTATAATACGATTTTCAGCTTTCCCCCCCCCCCCAAAAGAAACTGACACGAAACACTCACCTAAATTATTGTGATAAAACTTCAATATGAATAAACATCATTTGATAAAAAAAAGATATTCTTTTGTTTTGAGTCCACCTAACTTTTAATCTTCTTTCTTTCTTTCTTTCTTTCTTAGTCTAATTATATCTGGTTCTGAAACTGACATGAAACACTCACCTAAATTATTGTGATATAACTTCCATATGAATAAACATCATTTGATGAAAAAAGACATTCTTTCGTTTTGAGTCCACATAACTTTTAACCATTGTCAAAATTGACT
>VCCN01005300.1:860378-878891 GCA_006491835.1 Architeuthis dux | reverse complement strand
TTTTACTGTCTGTTGCTTTTTACAGACACTAAAATATTTTTTTTCTCTTTTGTGCATCAATTTCAACAATGGTTAAATGTTATGAGAACACAAAACAGAGAAACGCAAAAAAAAAAATACACAAAACAATCACTTAAATTATTGTTTTAAAATTTCAATATGAATGGAAAATCTGTGGATAATATAATTTTGGCTAGGGACAAAGTGTTAATATTTTTTATATTCTTTATTAATATTCTTTACAACGAACAGAAGAATTATATAAAAAACACTTCCAAAAAACACTAGAAAAACTTCTTCTCACAAAGAATCATCAATAACTGGAACTCATTAGTAAAGCAAAATCCAAATATACTAATAACAGAAACAGTAAACAACTTCAAGAATAAATACGACAATTACACGACACATATCAAAACTAAAACATTAGTCAAGAGGTGAGATACAAGAACAAATATGTAGATCATTTTAACTCGCTAATTTTTTTAATATGGTTTTATGTTATTGAACCGAGAAAGACAAAATAATAGATAAATATTTTTATGGCTCACTCAATTTCTTTTTCAAAATATTAAACACATTCTGAAATAACATTTGACTGCAGCAGCCGCAAAGTGTCATTAAATGAATTCAATGATTATGTTTTTGACTGTTTTTTTCTTTTTAACAAAATGGGGGGAATCCTGTCTTTCTGTAGCCTGTGATATTCCTTGGGTTGTGTTATATTTGCATGAATATTATTTTAAATTTCATCTCTGCAGTTTAAGCGTGCATGTACTTTTAACGGACATCAAAATCATATAGAAATGTGGGCTTTGATCAATACCCAAGCTTTGCTCGTTTCAGTACACTCACTTAGATAAATTCATTGTACAGTGAATAAGAAACTGATCTCAAAAGCCATTAATGCTGTCTGTATGGCTCATCAGTGTTGGCCTTGAGCCAGACTGAGCAGAGCTTTGTAAATACAAAGTTTGTTTGGAAAATATCCAGCCATTTTGAATATCTCAAGAACCGGTTGTGCAGCCTTGATGTAACTTGGCAAATCAGAGTGAACCTTACTGCACAGGCATGAACAGACATTCTCTTCATAGTAAATCCTCAGTAGTGAGATGCCATTGAGTGAGCCTGTGTACTGTGTGACTGTGGCATTCACAATGACCAAGCCTGTCCATTCTTCACATGTTGTGCGGGAGTTTTGGCAAAACATTGGATCACCCAGGTCTCGCAGCCTTCTTACAGCCAAGATTTGGCTCCCTGCAACTTCTGGCTTTTCCCAAAGAAATTTCAGACTATGGATGAGATTAAGGAGAAAGCAACAAGGCAGCTGATGGCGATCTCAAAAGAGAACTTTGAAGACCATTTTGAAAAGTGGAAGGGTCATTGTGATAAGTTTGTTAGGTCCCTAGGGAAGTATTTTGAAGTGGACTAAGGCACCATAGGTATACGTGCACCCCCCCAAAGAAATTAGGGAAAAACAGTGTTAAATTTAAGGCAAATCAATGTCAAATTTTGAGCAAAATAGACCTCTGCCCCCTTTAAACAAAGAGTTCCCATATTCCCATATAAGGCACCATTGCCCTAGGTAGGCTTTTTTAAATTTGTTAATATCAAATGGCTGGATACTTTTTGGACAGACCTTGTATGTAACAGAGTTCTTCAAATGCTCAATGAATCACCACTACTCACAACACTGGTTTATAGCTGGATTTAGGTTATGTGTTCTGACATTTATATGTATCTATGTATCTATCTATGTATGTTAAATATTTAGGCAGCCGTGGGTGGGGGTTGAAAGTCATAAACAGGATATTGACCAAAACCACAAACTGCAAACACAACAGGTGTTCAAAAGTCATAAACAGGATATCGACTGAAACCCGACTGGCCTGGCAAACCAGCGTGGGTGTTCGAACCCCATAAAAACGACACAGCACCCTCAGAAAGACAGAGAGACAGATTGCCTAGGCTTGGGAAGACACAAGACCAATTTCCCTGTAAGAAAAGTTTCTCGGCTCTCATTATCCCTCTCCCACTCTTCATTCTCCACCACGGCACAATGTATATGATGCAATAAAAATATATCATCATATTTTTACAAACCAAGTTTTGAGTTTTTCCTTTTTCTCCAAGATGGCTATACAACATGTATCTGGACTCCACCCCACCGTAACCGTTCATAGAAGAAACTTGAAATTTTGCACACACACTCCCTTTAATGAGTAGGGAAAAAAATTTTGGGTTTTTTTTTTTTTAAATTCCCACCCTAAATAGGTTTTTAGGGGGCATACAATATGCAATGAAAGTTTATGTTAAATTGGTCAGTAGTTTGTGCCCGATTTTTAAAAAAAGATTTGGACCTTTTTTAGTGATTACAGCCCAACAAAAGGTGAGATAAGTAACTTATTCATTGATCACAACATTTTTCCAACTGTTTAATTGATCACCCCCAACACAGCATGATTCATAATTTCCCTTGGAATGCTAGTTCAGTTTATGTTTTGAACAGCTTGTTTTTCAAAGGAGAATAAAAGACAAACAAAATGATTCTGAATTAAATGGGAATTGGACAGGAATAATATTATGGTTTGAAGCGGTTTGAAAATCATCAGAACAATAATTGTTGTAGTCATGGTCACATCTTCTTCGATGTTACAAGAGCATGTGTTGTTACAATGCAACAGGGGACATGGTCACAGAGAAGGGAGGTGGTTTCACACTTAAATAGGGAAGAAGAAAAAGATGTTAAGGAAGGAAGATGAAACGAGCAAGAAATATAAATAAAAGGGAGAGAAGAAGAAAGAGATTGATGAAAGAGAAAGGAGGAAGGTAGACGAGAAAGATAAGGTGGAGTAGAAAGAAGAAAAACAGGTTTCAAAAACAAAAGACTTTCTTTCTTCAAAAACTTTTTCTTTCTGCTTTTCCTACTTTCTTTCTTCACAAATTTTTTCTTTCTGCTTTTCCTACTTTCTTTCTTCAAAAATTTTTTCTTTCTGCTTTTCCTACTTTCTTTCTTCAAAAATTCTTTCTCTCTGTTTTTCCTACTTTCTTTCTTCACAAATTCTTCTCTCTTTCTTTTTTCTTTTTTCTATCTCTACAAATTCTTTCTTTCTTTTGTTTCTTTCTTGCTTTCTTTTCCCTTAATTTCTCTTTCTTTTGTCTCTTTTCTCACTCTTCCATTCATTTTCTCTCCTTTTCTTTGTTCTTCAAATTCCTCTGCTGTTTCCAAATCAACTTGTTTTTTTCACAAAACTAAACATTCAATAAGAGCATCCAAAATGGAGGATATGGGACTTCAAAAATAAATAAGAATAAACTGTTCTCAACAAAATACAAAAAGCAAAACAACACTCTGGATTTTACACAATTTTGCAGCAAGATGATTGCAACAAACTAAATTGCCCTGCAGACATGCAGTGCCAATAAAGTCTTTCCGCATAAATGCATCTGAAAGTCATCACATCACATGCAACACATTCTTGTTCCTGATGCGTGAATCTCTTGTAGACATCAATGGGGGAATTGATATTATTCATGAAATAAATGCTTTTTATGCAACATTTTGGGTTATGGCCTTTTCTTTGTATTTCTACTTTTCCTCTGCAATAAGTGTGTTTCTTGTTAAGCCTAAACAATTTAGGTACAAAACACTTTTGAGCTTCTGATTTAAGACCAGAATTTGAATCATATTTTCTAATCTTTACAGAAAACTTACAGTTAATGCAATCCCAGGAAAAGTTTATGGAATAGGAATATAAATCGCTGATATTGAAGCTAAATACACATGTGCTTGTAAAACCTGTGAAGAATGAAACTATATCATTAAATAAAACCTTAACATTGACCTTGCTAATTTCTATTGAAATTTCTAAAATGAAATGTTGTTACTATTATACATTGATTCTTTTGGACCAGTTTCCTTGTCGTTTTGTCTTTATCACAAGGTTTCAGCTGCTGTACCCTCCAGCCTTCTTTCTATCTGAATTTCTGAGACCAGGTGTTGTTACTATTATACATTGATTCTTTTGGACCAGTTTCCTTGTCTTTTTTTGTCTTTATCACAATGTTTCTGGCCTTCTTTCCATCGGAATTTGTGAGATGAGGTGTTTTTACTCTTTTGACTCAATTTCCATGTCTGCAGTGTCTTCTCCATATTTCAGCTCTTGTGGGTGTCTGTCTTTTTTGGTAACTTTCCAGGAACTTCAAATAGAAACCTTTTATTTTAATTCATGGGTATGTCACATGCAGTGTCACCTGAGGAATTTAGAAACTATTCCTGGAAGTTTACCGAATGCTCAAGACACCTGAGGGAGGCTGGAGTGTGCAGCAGCCAAAACCTTATGCCAAAGACACCACAGCCAAGGAAACTTGTCTGGAAGAACCTTTGGATGAACAACAACAAACCTGGCTGCTGCAGGGTCAAACTCTACTCCTACTTCTATTCCGACTGAAGATGATTACTACATCTTTTGTATTGTATATATAATAAATAAATTCATAGATATATAAAACGATGAGATACAAAAAAAATCAATATTTTCAGCATATTATGCATTTTTATTTTAAGTTAAACATGTGATTCAAATAACAATTGTCACAATACAATGAAAAACACAGTTTTTGAATGATTTTAGTTAAAACAAAACACTCCTACTGCCATATAATGATGAAAATAAAACGAGCGTTTTGGCAAATCCAATAAAAAGGCACACTTGCTTCCCCCTGGATGATGCCTTTTCACCAAGGGTGATGAGGTTTGAAAGTTGGAACCTTTTAGTCAATAAAGGATAATGGTACTGTACAATTGTTTTATGTAAACCCAACTGAATTTCTGAGACAAGGAGTTGTTAGTATTATACATTGATGCAATGCTAGGAAAAGCTTATGGAATAGGAATATAAATCACTAATGTCGAAGCTAAATACACATGTATTTATAAAACCTGTGAGGAATGAAACTATATCATTAAATAAAACCTTAACATTGACCTTGCTAATTTCTATTGAAATTTCTAAAATGAAATGTTGTTACTATTATACATTGATTCTTTTGGACCAGTTTCCTTGTCTTTTTTGTCTTTATCACAATGTTTCAGCTGCTGTACCCTCCAGCCTTCTTTCTATCTGAATTTCTGAGACCAGGTGTTCTTACTATTATACATTGATTCTTTTGGACCAGTTTCCTTGTTGTTTTTGTCTTATCACAATGTTTCAGCTGCTATACACTCTGGCCTTCTTTCTATCTGAATTTCTGAGACCAGGTGTTGTTACTATTATACATTGATTCTTCTGGACCAGTTTCCTTGTCTTTTTTGTCTTTATCACAATGTTTCAGCTGCTGTACCCTCCAGCCTTCTTTCTATCTGAATTTCTGAGACAAGGTGTTGTTACTATTATACATTGATTCTTTTGGACCAGTTTCCTTGTCTTTTTTGTCTTATCATAATGTTTCAGCTGCTATACATTCTGGCCTTCTTTCTATCTGAATTTCTGAGACAAGGTGTTGTTACTATTATACATTGATTCTTTTGGACCAGTTTCCTTGTTCTCTTAATTCTGCACTTTGATCTTTTGATTCTGAGCTGTTCTCAACTCTAGAATCTGTGGAAGAACTTCTTGTCTCTTTAGCTGAAGAAGAATCCCAAGTGATTTAGAACCAGGATCAACAGGTTCAATCTCTTGCCGCATCAACAAATAGTCAGTCGATTTCACAGCGAATGGGCAGTGTAAGGGCTGCGTAAGCTGCTGCTGAAAATTTACTGCTGAAGTGATGTTAGAAACTGTCAACTAAAACTGTCAACTAAAACTGTCAACATAGGTTTCTTCAGTTTTTATGTTAGTCTGGCAGGTTGGCTATGTATGTTTGTATCATGCATACAGTCTGTCCCAATGGAGCTAGAGGGTTGAAAATTTAAACATTTACTCCTTATTATGGTTAGAAAAAATTTTTTTTAAGAATCGCACCCCCACCCTATAATAGGTTTTTAGTGGGGTGTTCAATTTCAAATGTAAGTTCATGCTAAATTGGACCCTTAGTTTGAGTCCGACAGTGACCGATAGTGACCATTGCCCAACAAAAAGGTAGAGAAGTAATTTATTCATTGATCACCCGTTTTTTCCATTTTTTTTAATTGATCACCCCCAACATGGCATACTGCCAAAAGACATTAGTCATTTGATGGTTTCTTTTGTTTTTTTAATGCTTAGGAAGACACTCTGTGGGGATCAAAGAAGATTAACAATGCCAGAATCCTGACTTCAAAGTTGGATAAGACAGTGGATGAAAAATCTTTTGAAGAAATAAGAAGAAGAACATTCTAAATTCTCTTTCTTTCTGTCTTTCTTTCTGTCTTTCTTTTCATATTCTTCTTTCTAGTGGATCACAGTAAAACTGGTTAGTCATTCGATAGAAACCATCATGTGATCAACGTCTTTTGGCAGCATGCCATGTTGGGGGTGATCAATTAAAAAATTGGAAAAACGGGTGATCAATGAATAAATTACTTCTCTCAAACCTTTGTTGGGAGTAAATGTTTAAATTTTCAGCCCCCTAGCTACATTGGTGCGGCCTGTACTCGTGATAGATACATAGCTCCATATTTGTCTCTTAATTATTTCTATGATATCTTTTACTTTAGTTTGATCTTTTTCTATCTCTTAAAGAGCGATGGAAAGAGCAATGTTAGGAATAACGCTCATGAATATAAGCTCTGGGAATTGAGATGAGCTTTTACCAAGATGGGCAGAATAGCATAAATTAAAACTAGCCTGATAGTAAGACCATAGATGCACAAGTTCTCTGCCTGGCACTTTCAGACATATATTGAAGGAACAAGAGGAAAAGAGAGGTGGTGGGAGTGTTTTGGCATGTCAGCCTGTCATTCAGTCATTCATTGATGGTCATCCCTACTAGAGATGGTCATGCATCTAAAAAGGTTTTCTTTCCACATTCCTGGAAGGCTACCAAATGCAACAAACACCTGAGGAAGGTCAGAAGGTACAATGGCCGAAAAATTGATAAAAACAACAATGATGAGGAAACTAGTCATAACAAGCCTAGCTGCTGCAGGGTCAAATTCCACACATACTTCTATTCTGACTGAAGATGATTACTGCAACTTTTGTATTGTATAAGACTTGTCAGTTTAGCACAGTTGGTAAGAGAGTTGCCTACCAATCACTTGGTCGTAATTTCAAATCATGGTAGGGATATGTTAATTAATTATATATATCGTTTTGGTTGAATCTGACAAAACGTGACAAAACTGTCACCAAAACTGTCACCAAAACTGTTACCAAAACTGTTAACATAGGTTTCTTCAGTTTTTAAGCTGGTTTGGCTGGCTGGTTATGTATGTATGCATGTATGTATCATCTCTTTAGAAAGCGTCAACCACAACTGTCAGCAAAACTGTTAACATAGGTTTCTTCAGTTTTTAAGCTGGTATGGCTGGCTGGCTGGCTGGCTGGCTGGCTATGTATGTATATATGTATGTACCATCTCTAGACAAACAGTGAAGAGTTTATTGTTGATATTGGACTTGGACTGGAGTTTCACAACAAATCAATGTATAATAGTTTCTCATTCTAATTTTTCTAATTGTTGCTCTCAACTCAAATCCAAGCACTGGCAATTAATCATAGGAAATATATGGAAGACTTAGCTCTAAGTCTTAGATTTAAACATGCATTCCAGTCATGGCTTTCCATTTCTCGTTCATCATTTTCACCGGTTGGCTCGACGGCACATCGACTGAACAAATCAAACCATTAACTCTCATCTCTCCCCATTCTCGCTCATCTTTTTGAGAGACCAACAACCAAAACTGTCACAAAACTGTTAACATAAGTTTCTTCAGTTTTTAAGCTGGCTTGGCTGGCTGGCTATGTATGTATGTATGTATCATCTCTTTAAAAACCGACAACCAAAACTGTCAGCAAAACTGTTAACATAAGTTTCTTCAGTTTTTAAGCTGGTTTGGCTGACTGGCTATGTATGTATGTATTGTGCATACAGTCCACACCAATGTTGCTAGAGGGCTGAAAATTTAAACATTTACTCCTTATTATGTCTAGGGAAAATGTTTTTTTTTGTTTTTTTGAAAATTCCAATCCGAAATAGGTTTTTAGTGGGGGGGGTCAATTTGCAATGTAAGTTTATGCTAAATTGATCACTTAGTTTATGTTCAGCAGCATTCACGCTTGTTTTAGTGATCATCACTCAACAAAATCCAATCATGGATCGTCCCCTTTTCCGATTTTTTTAATTGATCGTCCCCAACACAGCATGCTGCCAAAGGTTGTTGGCCATGTGATGGTTTCTATTGAGTGACTAACCAGACTTGTTTTGTGTTAAATTCTAACTACCAATTCTTCTATCAAGCTGAAAATAAATCAAGCAAAATTACTGTCAGCAAAACTATCCATATTTTAGGGCATGATGTAAATTATTCACTCGTATCTGTCTGTCAGTCTGTCTGTCTGTCTATCTGTCTATCTGTCTGTCTGTCTGTCTGTCTGTTTGTGTGTCTGTCAGTCCACACAATACCTCCAAAAGTTCTCAATGAATTTTAATGACATTTTCTGGAAGGGTAGGCCAAAGGGTAAGGAAGAACTGGTTAAATGTTTGGGCAAATCCAGGAATTTTCCAATTGAGAGAGATATTTTTTTTTATCATACATTTACGTATTCGCTGATGTTTGTCCACACATTATCTCCAACAGTTCTCAATGAATTCCAATCAGATTTTGTGTAAGGGTGGTCAATGGACTAAAGGAAGAATTGATTAAATTTGAGGGAGGATTCAGACATTTTTATAGTTGCCCTCCCCCAGTATTGTAGCTATATATGAACTGATTCTCATTCAACTTTTAGTGACAATGGCGTTGGCACTCTCTGGGTGCTTCCTAGATATTAAAACCAAGACTTGTAGACGTTTTAACGAAACATTTATACTTCCCTTCCCTGTCATCAAACAGCTGCCGCAGCAGGAAAGGCCAAGATACAGAAAAGATTACAAGTCTAACAGGTCTGGTTAGTCACTCAATAGAAACTGTCACATAACCAATGTCTTTTCGCAGCATGCCGTGTTGGGGGTGATCAACAAAAAAATTCAAAAAACAAAAAAACGTTTTTTCTTGATATAATAAGGAGTAGATTTTTTTAATTTTCAGCCCTCTAGCTCCATTGGTGTGGGCAGTGTGGGTGACATATACATACATACATACATATATACATAGCCAGCCAGACCAATTTAAAACTGAATAAACCATTGTTGACAGTTTTGGTGACAGTTGTGGTTGACGGTTTCTAATATAGCTGGGGCCTATAATACACAACTGCATTACCTGCAGAGGGGTAAGACCCTCCCAAACAGGGGCCACCTGTTCTTTCACCAAAGTCACAAGACTCTATTAAAAAAAATTAACCTTTCACTAAATTTGCAAGACTCTATTAAAAAAAATAACCTTTCACAAAAGTCACAAGACTCTATTAAAAATAAAAAAAATAACCTTACATCAAAGTCGCAAGATTCTATTAAAAAAAACCTCGGAATTTGGGAATTTTAAACTGATTTCGGCATTAAATGAGCCATCAAGGGTTGATATGCCACTAAACAAATCAATCAATCAATCAATGAGTTTATATTTTTACTTTCCCTATTCAGGTCGGTTAGCATATTTTGTAATTCTTCGGATGCTTCCGATGTCATAGAAATGTCATCTGCAAATCTTAAGTTGCTTAGGTATTCTCCATCTACTTGTATTCCCATTCCCTCCCAGTCAGTTTTCCGAAAGATGCTTTCTAGGCTCGCTGTGAATAGTTTAGGTGATATTGTATCCCCCTGTCTCACTCCCTTTGCTATCTTTATCTTTTCTGTATCTTTATGTAGTCTAATTATTGCTGTGCCATTTTCGTATATGTTTTGGATAATGTCTATGTAGTTCTCGTTAACGCCTTGTTCGCGCATGGCGTTGAAGACTGCTGCATGTTCTACCGAGTCAAATGCTTTCTCATAGTCTATGAAGGCCAAACAGAGTGGTTTATTGTATGTTTGTTGTATGGATGTGAGGGAATCCGACTGAATGATAGATGTGATTAGACAATGTGGAAAAGAAAAGTGAGTGAGGAAGGCTTGTTACATCTCAAGCATGTTTATTATCATGAGGATAAATCTTTATGCATTTCGTCGCTGTGAGCGACGTCTTCAGAAGAAAATTGAACCTAGCAGAGTCCTGCATTAATCCATGTTGTGTGTAGTGAATGAGACTGGATGTGTATTGTGTATTGTATAAGACCGGTAAGACATGGCAGAGGTTAGCATAAGATAGGTCGTCATGGAAGGAAATGGGAAAGGCCTTTGTCCAGCAATGGATTTACAATGGCTGATGATGATGATGAAGATTACATATATCACTTTTGCTACAATGGTTTTTAGAATGGAATGAGTGTAACTCACCCTGCGCTCTGACACATCACCAGTCATCTTCAGTATAGTCTTGTCATTGGCACGTCCCAATGGTAGACTGAAAAAAGAATGAATGAGTAAATGATCAATCTACTTTTACATTATTACTATCCTTGACAAGGTGGTGGCAGAAAAACGGCTACTATATCCATTGTTGGCTTTGACAGATGAAGGCTATATATATACAAGCCTGGCTATTCTGACTGAAGATGATTACTGCAACTTTTGTATTGTATATATAATAAATGAAAAATTATAAAAATATTTTTAAGTATGAATGTATTTATTTATTAGAATGAAATAAGCCCTTGCATATCTGTAAGATAGATTTTGTACAGTTGCAAGTCTTGTTAATTTAGCTCAGTGGGTAAGAGAGCTGTCTACCAATCACTTGGTCGTGATTTCAAATCCTGGTAGGAAAATGTTAATGTTATAGATGTATTTATTTATTGAAATGAAATAAACCCTTGCGTATTTCTAACATAATGCATTGCTTGCACATGTAAACATTGTCTTTGCTCAATAATCTTGATAGCCAATCGAAAATCCAGATTTGATTATGTGAATAAACAAGGGTGAATTATTATAATAGAGGTTAATTGGGAATCTTAGTAATGGCGTCTCTGAGTCAACACAGCCATCTTGAACATGACTGGTTATTGTATTATGAATGATAATTTGTTTCTGGTACACACTGGGTAATACACAGCTTGGTCTTCTCCAAGAGATTTGTTCAAAACTTGACTACAATTACAATGATGGCCAAAGAAAGACTTGGTCGTCTCCAAGAGATTTGTTCAAAACTTGACTACAATTACAATGATGGCCAAAGAAAGACTATTATGGCTTAACATAGGCTGGCACAAGGCCACAATAGTGGAGCATTTAGGGCTTGTTAACCATTATGCTATGGCCAGAAGGACAAAATGATGATAAATAAAACCAAAAAATTTCTTTCTTTTTTTCCTTTTTAAATCTTAGGCACTTGCATCTTTTTTCTGTTCTTTTTCATTCAATTTTACACTGTTTTTTTATTAGAAATCGTCAACCAAAACTGTCAACATGGTTTCTTCAGTTTCTAAGTTGGTCTGGCTGGCTATGTATGTATCATGCATACAGACTCGCCAATGGAGCTAGATGGATGGAAATTTAAACATTTACTTCTTATTATCTCTAGAAAATTTTTTTTTTCATTTTAAAACATTTTAGTGGGTGTTCAATTTGCAATGTAAGTTTATGCTAAATTGGTCCCTTAGTTTGAGTCCGACAGCATTCAGGCTTGTTTTTTGAAAATTCAGTCTCTTTTAGCAACCATTGCCCAACATAAATCTAGTGACTGATCACCCCCTTTTTTCCAATTTTTAATTGATCATCCCCAACATGACAGTCAGATGTCTAGAAAAATTTTATTTTTTTAAAATTACCTCTCTTAAATAGGTTTTTGGGGGTTCAATCAATTTGCAATGTAAGTTTATACTAAATTGGTCCCTTAGTTTGTGTGCAAGCTTGTTTTTTTAAATTTAGACGTTTTTAGTGATCATTGCCCAACAAAAGGTGAGAGAAGTAACTTATTCATTGATCATCCATTTTTCCAATTTTTAATTGATCACCCCCAACACATTGTGCTGCCAAAAATGTTGATCACTTGTTTTATTTTATGTTTTTTTCTTTATCTTCAATTCTTTCTATAATTTCCTTCGTTTTTGTTATTCCTTTTCCTTTGTTATTTCTTTCTTACCTTTTCTATTTCATTCCATTTTTCTTTCATCATTTTTTCTTCACTTTTTCTTCTTCTTTTTCTTTCTACAGCATTTTATAGTTTCTTTACTTTTCACTTTCTTTTCTTCCTCATCAGATTCTTTTTTCCTTCCATTTCTTCATATTTTCTTCATGAAATTATTTTTTCATTTTTATCTTCACTTTCATATCACACCATTTTTTCCGCTCTTCCTTGATTAGCATATCTTTCTCTCCTTTCTTTTTTTCTTCTTCTTTCTTTCCTAGCACATTTCCACTCTCTTTCCATGCCTTTTCTTTCTTTCTTTCTTTCTTTCTTTCTATGTCTTTTCTTTCTATGTCTTTTCTTTCCTTTTTCTTTCTTTCTCACTATACTTTCTTTCTCTTTGCCTATTTCAGTCAAGTAACATTTTTCTTTCCACATTCATTTCCAATCTAGATAAATGAATGCTATGGTCAAGAGAATGGTTATTAGCTTTTAATGAAGATAAATGTAAGGGGTTACACATATGAAATAGAAATCAATAGAAAGCAGCTAAGTTAGTACCGGAATTAAAATGTATGAGTTATGAGGATAGGCTAAAAGTGTTAGGTGTAACATCATTAGAAAATAGGAGAGATCAGGGAGACTTAATAGAAATGTTCAAGATTATGCGTTGATTAGAAATAGTAAACCCTGATGCATCTTTTACAAGAAGGGGGTACAAGTGTCTGAGAGGCCACACATACGGTAGAAGCAAATAGAAGTGGTAGGACTTTGGAATAGCTTACCAGAATATGTAATGCTATCAACAGATGTAAATGATTTTAAGAAGAATTATGATGTTTATTACACCACTGCAAAGGTTTAAGACCCTAGATATTGTGTAACTATGATTGTTATGATGTGTGCTTGTATATACAAATTGTATACTTTTTATTTTACACTAAAATAAAATGTTCTAAAAATAAAAATGTTATCTTCTTCCTTCTATCTTTCTTACTATACTCTCCCTTTGTTTCTTTATTTCTTTATTTCTTTCTTTATTTCTTACCGTACTCTCCCTTTCTTCCCTTTTTCTTTCATTGGTTATCTTTCCTTCTTTTATTCATTTTTTAATTCTTTCATTCCATACTCTTCCTTCCTTTCAACCTCCCTTCCTTCCTGTCTTTGTTCATTCGTTCCTTTCTTACTTTTTTCTTTCTTTTTTCTTTCTTTTTGCTCTCTTTCCATACTCTCTCTTTCTCTTTCTTTCTTTCTTTCTTTCTTTTTTTCATAAACTTCTAACTCAAAGTATAGCTCATCTTTAGCACTTGCTCCATTGTCCTCGTATAAACACAAATAATCCAGGATTAAAATATATTTCCAACAGAGAAAAATATCCTGGAAATAATTAGAAACCATCAACCAAAACTGTCAACATAGCCAGAATCACTTGAAAACTGAAGAAACCTATCTATGTATGTGCCACACATACAGGCCGTATTAACAGAGCTAAAGGGCTGAAAATTTAAACATTTTTTTGTTTTTTGAAAATTCCCCCTCAAATAGGTTTTTAATGTTTAATTTACAATGTAAATTTATGCTAAATTGGTCCCTTAGTTTGTATCTGGCTGCGTGCATGATCGTTTTTGGAAAATTCAAACTTTTTTTAGTGATCACGGCCGTTTCAAATTTTTAATTGATCACCCCCCAACACAGTATGCTGCCAGAAGACATTGGTCACGTAATGGTTTCTTTTTAGTGATTAACCAGACGTGTTTTGGTTTTCTTTGAAATTCTTCATAATTTCAGATTAAAAATCCAAATAAATATTTTGTAAGTTTCATATTGTGGTCTCAGAATTTAGCAGACGTTTTTGTTTCTTTTGGTGCAATTTTTTTTTCTTGAAAAAATATTGAATAAAAAAAATCAAATCTCCAGAGGGGGAAAATGGAAGAGCGTATTGGAAACAAAAATATGAATGTCTGTTATTCTTACATATGTAAACATGATTTTTTTCAAAAGATTTTCAAGCAGTGCTATTTATATTTTATAAAATCTTGAAAGTTATCCCTTGTAGAGTAAACAACATTTGTATGCTTCTTTAACTCTTTGAGGAAAACTTCTTTTTCTTCCTGTTTGAACTACTCCACCATCTGTTGACCAGCCTGGGTACTAAACAAAATGATAGGACTGTATATAAACCCTTGTGCCCCTAGATACACAGAGATAAAAAGGTGGTATTGAAAATGACCTACCACACAGATACCAACACTTCAAAAGTGGGATGAAATTTAACCCACAAAGAGTTCAAAAGAAATTCTGCAATCTTCCTACATTTTTCATTCAAAATTGAAGCTCAATTGTAGGGGGGGTGCGGATTATACATGGCGAATACGGTAAATCTCGTCTGTTGATCAGCCTGGGTACTAATCAAAATGGTGGGACAATATAAATCTTTGAATGCTCCTAGATATATGAGGATACAAAGGTGGTATTAAAACTGACCCACCACTCAGATACCAACACTTCCAAAGTGGGATGAAATTTAACCCACAATGCTTCAAAGAGTTAAACAGTGGGTGAAATATCAAAGAAATATTCTAAGATAGTTGTTAAAGACAAGCTGGTTGTGCTTGTTTTATTTGGAAAAAAAGCTGTGGACTATCATTTGCTATGGGTGTCTGTCGTTGATGACCTAGTTGTCCTCGTCGTTGTATCCTTTTTCTCAATTGGATAACATCGTTATTCCTTAATATATTTCAATGAAATTTTGTATGTAGGCTTGTGGGGAGATTCTATCTGGGAGATCGTGAGTTATGGCCGATCCAATTGTTTGTTTACATTTTATAAGCAATAACATTCTTTTTTATACAATTGGGATTTTTTTTATACAATTGGGATTTAAATGGTAAAATCAGGTTTTAAATATGATTTTAAATAGATAGTGTTATTGGTCATCTTAAGTTTTTCTCAATATAAATTTGACCTCTACTGGTAATTACTAGGTATTGAGCACTCTTAACTAAATATTTTCAACAACGTATATCAGAGTGTTGTTTTTATATCACATTATGTATGTGTTTGAGTAGAAGCATAATTATCTGACTGTAGATTGTAGAGGATGGAATGATGAAGTTACCTGAATGTTGGCAGATGAAACAAACAGGAAGGTGGTCTTACAGATCATTACTACTGTGTAGTGAGTTCAATCTTAACTGGGTGACCCATACTTGTGTCTGTAATGTCATCTAATGTTAGTGCCTTTGTGGTTTGTTGTTCATGTGTTCTTATCTGTTTAGCTGTGTTTAGTTTGAATGTGTTTGGTTCATAACTGTATTTAGCTGTGTTTAGTTTGAATGTGTTTGGTTCATAACTGTATTTAGCTGTGTTTAAGAAAGAAAGAGAGATGGAACAAAGACATGTGTTTGCATGGCGATTGCCTGGCGATTGCCTGGACCAGAGAGGGCCTTCCCGCTACCTCATCCGGGCTACCATTTCCGGTAGCGGAAACAGGGCTCGTTAAATGGGAGCTGCTGGGTAATCTCCGATTCGGCATGTTCAATGACTTAATTGATTGATTGATTATTTTGTTTAATGGCACATCGACCCTTGGTGGGTCATTTAGTGCCGAATTCAGTAGAGGGGGATCCCATGTCCCCGTGACTAGAGACTTGAGGAGGGAGAATCCAAAATCCCTGTCACTGAGACAAATGCCACGAGGACCGGCATAAGCTGGTCAGTGGTCAAAAGCTTCTCAGAACGAATCCTGAGCATGCTAATGGTGATCGCTTCCCGACCAGCTGGCCATGATATCCTGTGCAACTTCTCCCAAATATCTGGAGATAGCCGAGCATGCCACAAGGACCCCCGAAGGGCCGTGGTTCTCAGAACTTCGAGCCCATGGTGGTTTCGAAGAACAGATACTCCACTTTGATCCTAGCCACAGATATCCTGATTTCCCACTATCTGAGGTTTGTGTTCAAACCTAGGTAAAGGCCACAATTTTTAATTCTGATTTTCTAGCTAGGCCCTCCGCACTTGGAAGTCCGATATGACACACTTGCCCACACATACATATAGATGTATACATGTGTTCATATATGCATGTGCTAAAAACTGGGCACAGACACAACTGGGTAAAAACACACTCATGCATGCACACACACACTCACAAAAAAACACACACACAGAAGATAAAATAAAAATCTCATAGTCCAGCTGCTAAGACCCTTATTTTGGGCGAACTGTTCACTTTTTTAGTTTAGAAGAACTATATGATGTACTAACTTGATAGAAAGGGGGACCCACTCTGGATCTTGCCTATTTCAGCAAAAAATGTGATAATTTACCGACCAAATTTTCTGAAAATATTGAAATTAGTATATTGGGTTCTGGCACATTTTTTGAGTTCTCATTTATATTGGGTAGAATCTTGCCAACCAGGTTAAATCATATCTAAAAAGTTGTTGCCAGTTTTTCTATAAACTTTAAGAAAGGTGGCCATTTTGAAATTAAAAATGGATGACTGTGAATGTACATTTCTTTCAATTATCACTAAGTTATTGCGCATGGATCCATCCCAAAATGTAATTGCTTCTTTCGTAGCCTATTGCCCACCATTCCACAAAATTTCATTGATAGTAATTGAGAACTTTTGGAGATATCACGTGGACAGACATGAGCGAATACAGAAATGTATGAAAAAAAAATAATGGAAAAATATCTGTCAATCAACAACAAATTCCTGGATCCACCCCAAGATTTAATCACATCTTCCTTAATACATGGCTCACCATTCCACAAAATTTCATTGAAGTTAATTGAGCCTTTTCAGAGATATTGTGGGGATAGACAAGAACAAATACAGAAATCTATAACAAATTAATATTAATATTTGATTATATTTACTTTGATTTCATTTTGCATTTGCTGTTAACTAACTGAGCAATCTAGAATTTACATGGTCTATGTTTTAACTCTATTCACTCCATGGTAAATCTATCCCCTCCCACATCCAGGGTGGTGAATTTGCATTTGTAAGCAGTTTTTTAATGACATCAGTAATATGAAATGGAGCCTTCTGATATGCTTATCACTAAGTTCTTCATAACTTTTAAACAAAATGAAATATGAGGTTAGTATTATGCTCATTTTATTAGATTTTCCTTCCTTCTTCCAACGGTATGTGGAACACATGTAATGGAAGTGTTGGTCACATAACCGGTGACATTATAATGTAAACACATGAAGATCTTAAAAATATTTTTGGCCAAAATATTTACAGATAAATTTAAGGGAAAGTCATGTAACATCAAACAATCTTAGCACACAAAGAAATGTTTTGCGCAAAACTATCATACCGGTCTAGTTAATAGTGTTAAACACCAGTAAAAACAATTAGTGAAATATTGACCACTAATTTTGACCACTAATTTTGATTTTATTATGATCTTGTGAGAAAGTTTCTTCTGTTTAAAAGAATTTCCATACAACATGAAGTGCTCACTTCATATTGCAGACACTGTTTTTCTGCATTTTCACTTTTTTCATCTGGTCTGTAAATTATCTGATATCTGGCCAAAAATGGCAAGATCCAGAGTGGGTCCCCCTTTCTATCAAATTAAGACACTATTTGCTATAGCTGGACCAAATATGGCACGTTCTTCAAAATTTGAACAATTTTCTCTCGTAGCAGCTGGACTATCATAGGTTTACATCAGCTATCTTCAACCTATTATTGGACACAGCCCCCTTAATAGCTTTTCTCGGGTTCCAGGGCCCGCTATCAAACAGGGATAGACAGAAATTCATTTATTATATATTTATATCATTTTCCCTTTCAGGAAAAAAGAATATGTGTCCAAAATTCTGTTTTGTTCATAAAAGAAAGTGTCAAGTGGAATGGCTGTGGGCAGTCTGGGAACACAAGCAGATGTTGCATTATTGTGGAGAAAGAGAACAAAGCAACAAAACATATGAAGGCCTTATAACCAGTTGATTTTGTTTATTGATTAACATCCTAGCTGAGTGTTCATCCAGAAAAGAGAAAATCATAGAAGCAAGACTGCATTCATTCCTGACCACTTTTCATGATTTCCAATGCATTTCTATAGTAAAATCATTTGCAATGCAATCCTATAGCAAAATAATTTTCATTGGATTTCTACAGTAAAATCAATGGCAATGCAATTACATTTACAGGTATACCTTGAATAGTGCGGTTAATTCGTTAAAATATTTGTTGTACTGTTCAAAACCGTACTGTTCAAGGTCTTATTATAATTTAATGTGTTTTTATCTTCAGCTTATACTTAGTTAAGTTAATTTGTACAGCAATACCTTAA
>VCCN01005300.1:796011-810058 GCA_006491835.1 Architeuthis dux | reverse complement strand
AGTAGAAATTTGAAATTTTGCACACACACTCCCTCAATGAGTTTTTTAAAGGTTTTTAAAGGTGGGTTCAATATGCAATGTAAGTCTATGCTAAAAAGTTTGTGGCCGCTTGTTTTTTGAAAAATCAGCTCTTTTTTAGTGATCACAACAACAAAACTGTTCATAGTAGAAACTTGAATTTTTTAACACACACTCCCCTCAATGAATATGGGAAATTTTGTTTTCGTTTTTGAAAATTACCCATCTAAATAGGATTTTAATTTCAATTTGAAATGTAAGTTTATGCTAAATTGGTCCCTTAGTTTGTGCCCATCAGTGTTCGTGCTTGTTTTTTCAAAATTTGGACTTTTTTAGTACCCAAGAAAAAGCGAGAGAAGTAACTTATTCATTGATCACCCCTTTTTCCAACTTTTTAATTGATCACCACCATCACAGCTTATGTATGTGTGGTGGTGATTCATAATTTCCCTTGGAATGCTAATATATTTTCTTTTCATATAATTAATTGATCATGTGTAAAATTAAAGCATTTTTTAATGTCCTCCTCACTTAGCTTATATTAACTTTTTACATTATATTTGTCAATAATAATGTGCAATAAATCATTTATAATGGTCTTCTATTATTAAAATAGGTCAAACGGGTGACCAAGGGAACAAAAAGAATGTGTTCGACCAATCAGAGTATTTTTAAGAGTGCGGCCTGTTTTTGAATCGGCCGACACTTAGGTAGTTAGTTAGTCAGTTGGGGACACAGAGCGAAGGGGTCAACAGCTAGGAACCTGACTGAGTGAGTAATGGTCATTAAACGTAGTTTGTCACTAGAAACTTGGGTAAGATTATGCAATTACATAAGTTTAAGTACTCATGCTGGGCATTGGCTTCTTAAGCTGGATGTTTGAAAAATGCTGCTTAAAATGCCATAAAAGATCTACCAAGACAACTCATGGTTGGATTGTCCCAGATCTGGATAAACAAGAAAAGCCACCTTACAAATGAATAGGTACACCAACTTTCGATGAACGAGAGGAAAACGACTGCCATTGATATAAGAAATGGGCAATCTTACGTTCAATAACGATAATTTTAAAAAAATAAATAAATGTAATAAATTTGTTTTAATTATTATTTTCTGCTATCGTGTTAATTAATTATGCTAGCATGCATAGTGTATTATAATCAGCGTTTCTTCTCACCGATGAGATGTCTCATCGTTGGGTTGTACATTTACTGAGTTATCTGTGGGGGTAAACGAAATGTTTGGTCCATACTGGAGAAAGCCTCTCCTATGTGGCCAGAGAGAAAGACGACAAAATTCATTAATTTCAAGGATCAAACAGGGTGTTGTACTTGAATTTTCCTAGTTACATTACTATCAGACTGACGATGATGGTAGCAGTTCAAATCATGCTGTATTGGTTTCTTCCTCCTACACACTCCGCTCCTAGCTGTTGACCCCTTCGCTCTGTGTTCCCAACTGACTAACTAACTACCTAACTACCGCCGTATTCAAAAACAGGGCGCACCCTTAAAAATAACTCTGATTGGTCAAACAGATTCTCTTTGTTCCCTTGGTCGCCCATTTGACCTATTTTCTAGTCCGGGACCTGATAACCTTCAGCTAATAATACTATCCCCCCAAATTCCAGTCCTATACCCTCCTCCCTTCTGAGAAGTGAACACACGAACACACAACCCGAGTGTATTTCATTACAATTCTTATTATTAATGCCAATGTAATAACACTAACTGGTTCAACATTAAAACTAAGTACCAAAACATTCATGGCACGTCGACTTGCTTATTGAACACGTATCTACAAGAGTTTGTTTTACATTGAGTTTTTGCTGACAATTTGTTTATGAATTTATTGGATTAGACACTATTATTGCTGTAAGCAATTTATTATTGCCAAATATTCCCCTCGGTACCGACCAACCCTACTGGCTCATGGACTATATACAAGCACGTGTAAGTCGTCCTTGAGCTCCAATTTTCATTAGTGCTAAATGTAATACCAGCAGCTCTACTGACTCAGCATAATTGTCTTCTGGCGAGATATACATTGTGTGACTGTTGAAGTCGAGTTTTTGCTGACAATTTGTTTATGAGTTTCATCCATTGGATTACGCACTGTTATCGACTATGAACAATTGTAATATTCAGAGAACAAAATTGGCAAATCCAGTTCAAATTTCAGCTGAGACTGTTTGTGTTCACTAATGCCCTTAGAAAAGGCATGAATCCATATCACTGTACTTTATCCGAACAACAAATATCTTGACAAAAATGTCTTGTTGCTTAATTGTTATGGTGGTTGACAAAGAAAAGAGAGTGAATGAGGACTTGAGAAAACTCTCCCATGATTATGCCCAGGTAGTATAAGTATATAGTATATATTAGTATATCTATACATGTAGTATATAAATAGTATATATATAGTATATGTATATAGTTTATGTAGGACAGGGGCAGATCCAAGGGGTCTTCCAGGGTCTTCTGGAAGACCCTCAGAATTTTTCAGAAAATATTTTCGAAATTTTTTATTTATACTGTTTTCTTAGCATCTTCCGAGTTTTAAATCCTTTTGTCTCAGCACATGACAACCATCAAGGCCCCTATAATTTTTCCGAAAATTTTTATTTATCTTAATTTCTGTAGCTGATATACCCTGAAATGCAAATTTTGCCAGTCTTGGATACATAATTTTCAAAATTTTCTGTGGGAACATGCCCCCCACCAAAAATTTTGGATCATATACAAAACTTTTGAGAAATGTTTTAAATAGACAACACTTAATTTCAATAGCTGATATGCCCTGAAACGCAACTTTAACGAATCTTGGAAACATAATTTTAAAAATATTCTGGGGGATCCCCCTAAAAGTCCTCTAAAAGGCCCCACCCTCCCAATATCAGACCCGCCTAAAAGCTACCCCCAAACAAAATTTTGGAAGACAGTCAGCTCAACAGGCTGGATCCACCCCTGTATGGATCATAAGTCTATAGCCTGATACAAGCTTAATTTTGATCTGAAACTTTCACTGTATAATGTTTTATCTATGTGTTTAATATTCATCACTGAATCAAGTAAATTGATAAGAAAGGAGATTATGTTAAAAAATAAATATTTGTTGTATTAAATAAATGCTTTGTTCATCTTCGGACTCATTGATGTGTGTAAAAGATTTTTGGAATAAGAGCTGAAAATGTTTCTTCAAACTTAGTATTTTTTCATTATGGCTTGTGTCAGAAGAATGCATAAATGGTCACTATTTTAGTATCAATCAGACCGTTCATTGCTTAACTTATATGAGCAAGCATAAAGTGGTTTTTCTATTAACATTCGGCCCAGTAGCGACCGACTCGGTAAACTGATTGTGACAGAACAATAGAAGCAAACAGAAGTGTTCATCCGAAAAAGAAAAGCTCCGCCGAATAAAAATAGCTTGAACAAAGTGCATTCCATTAGTTATGTTTCTGCAAATCCTTTTTCTCTCTTGGAAATGGTAACTCAAAATAGCCATGAGCGAGGACGAGCAATAAAAGAATAAGGTGAGAAAAGTAATAAACATGAAGATAATGGCCCAGGAAAATATGGCCGCACAAGATCAGTAAATCAAACTGAATTATCATTATGGTTGGCATGCAAAAACATTCCCAAACTGTTTGACTTTAAAAACAAAAAAGACTTTAGAAACAAAAAAAGGAAAGGGGATTTACTGCTGCCATTATGGTCAACTAATTTCAGTTTGAGTGACAACTTGCCTGATTACCTTTTCTTCATTACTTCTCTAGGAAACAGAAACAGCAGCAACATTTTGGCAATTCGTTAATCACTGCTACCCATAACAGACCGGTTTGAACACTGTTGCTGGGTTTAGGTTATTCATGTGTTCTGACATTTATACGTATCTACGTATCCGGACCCACTTGAAAACTGAAGAAACCCATTGTAAGCTTGGTTTAATGACAGATATTAAGAGATTAAAAATGCAACAAAAATTATGTACTTACAGGTCCTTTTATTCAAATAATGACCACGGCCACCCAAACACATGTGTCTCTCCCAAGCTCTTTATTCTACTAATCTCAATATGCTAATTGACCAGAACGTAAAACAGCACCCCCTAGCAGAAGTCTTCTGCCCAAGGGGAATAACTCATGATACTTAACACCCATGTTGACATTTTTGGTTTCTATTAATTAACTTGTAAACTAAAATGTAGTCCAGTATTTTTATTAAATTTGACTAGTTTTTACCTTCATCCTAATTTTAGTTGCTTTTATACAACTTATTAATTTGGGCAACGAACAACAGCGCAATCGTAAATAAAGAGTAAGCCTTCGGTGAGAATAGACTACTAGGTCTCATATGTAAAACAACATAAATATGGCGCAGAGTTGATTGTAGAGACTGAGTTTATAAGTGTAAATCGGCTTCTGCTAATCCATGAAGTCTTGTGGCCGATTGGTAAAAGCATCTAGGCATAAACTAGTCTCCCTCTGGCAATGAGAGTGTGAATTCGATTATAATGGCCGATGATGATGATGATGAAATTTTGTTTCTTTTTCAATCAATCATGTCTTTGAATACAGAAATAATGACAAACAACAAAGAAAACATTCCTCCCAATGTATTTTGTCTTTTTGTTGTATATCCTATTAACATAACAGAGATTTAAGATAACAATCAATGTTGAGTGAAGTAAAAATGAATCTGTTAGGAAAATCAGTCAGTATTATGTTGAATATAAACTCTCTAAGATTTTCTTTAAAAAAAAGTAAAAAGTCTAACTCACAACTGACTAAAATGAACTAGTGTTGGATACTGGGGTGTCCTGGACTTGGATAGAAAGGAAACTCGAAGACTTGCTTATAAAAATATCTGGACATATTTTTATTACACAGCATACATCTTTGTCGGCCGGAGAGTGAAGAGTGGAAGAGAGATGATAAGGAGAACCGCCAGTCTGTCCCCAACAGGGACAGCAGTCTGATGTCTGCGTCTTCTTTGAGTGTCGAGATTTCTGTCCGCCCCCACAACCACGCTGTTTGGGTCTGCTTTATAGGTCTCTCTAATGCCTACGTGGTGTCACACGGTGTCAATCACCGGTTCCCATCCTGTTTACAGCACTGATGCAATATACCTATTTCCTGAGGTGACTGGGTTCACTTACATTTCCGCCCAGGTGTCCAGAAACACATATCATAACATTTTGAGATGAGGAAAGAAACTGCCCAATCTGGAACAGAACCAACGAAATGGTTTTGATATCCAGAGAGTGACAGTAACTAATGTTCTTTTTCATAATTACCTAGGTACAAATCCTAATTCTTCCCAAGCATGGGCATCTGCTGGGGGAGGGGGTCAAAGGGGACAACCCCAGCTGGCAGGGATGCTTGAAAGTTGGAACTACGAGATCAATAAAGGATAATGTTGCAGTGCAATTGTTTTATGTAACCCCAACTTAATGTTCCCATATAAATATTATTGTTCACTGTTAAGTGGGTTGCCACTAAGATATATTCCAAATATATCTTTTTGCCCCCCCCCCGGAAAAGTGACAGTGGACACCCAAGCTCTCAAGGCAAGTATAATGCCACACCCGCACCACCACCACAGCCCACGCCACTCACTACTTTCCAACGCACCAGAAATGACATTCAGCAGCCATCTTGGAATAACGTCACAGAGGTACTTTACTTCTGGGTTAAAGCAACCAAGCCAGGGATAATAAACAAAACTTAAGCAACTGAAATAATTGAGATGGACAACAAAAATAGTCAATCTTTATTATTATTATTGGATGAAGTAATCGTAACACATTATTTTAATTAAATTTGACTAGTTTTTACCTTCATCTTAATTTTAGTTGTTTTTATATACAACCTTCAATTCGGGTCGCCACCTCTACAACAGCATGGTCCGACAATAAAGAACAAGCCTTCGGTGAGAATCGAACTCACACCCCCACTGCCAGAGGGAGCCGAGCTGCTTCCACAAAGGCCACAAAGACCTCATGGATCTGCAGAAGTCGATTCACACTTTCAAACTCACTATGGAACATGTTCCTTATTAATGGATTAGCTGAAAATAAACACACACGTTACACTCACAGTGGAGAGGTTAACAGTCAAGCTTTAAGATGCCGAACCCAGCCTGGGAAAGCCAGTCTGATTCCAGCATCAAGGAAGTCCACAGTGTAACTCATTCATCAGGATTATGTCCAATTCAATGTATCCCAAACTGTGATGACTGCTCTCAGTTCCCCCTTCCCTGTATCTCAACTCTCTGGTCCAGCTCTCTTGTCCATCTCAGACCTTCTTTTCTCTTCTCAAATCTTTAGAAGCCTAGAGGCTTTGCTTATTTATTCTCTAATTACAATTCTGTTTTATTTAGGTGTGCTTGGTGACAGCGATTTGGGATTCTCGCCTCTCAAGTCTCTAGTCACGGGACATGAGATCCCCACCTCCCCACCAACTACTGAATTTGGCACTAAATGACCAACCAAGGGTCGATGTGCCGTTAAACAAAACAATCAATCAATCAATTAGGTGTGCTTGCTTTTGTTATAAACTGACACTAGGGTTGCAGATGTAATCATAACAATTTGTTAACTATTGAATTAATAGAATTAATGAATTAATCACTGCTACCCACAACAGACCGGTTGAACACTGTTGCTGGGTTTAGATTATTCATGTGTTCTGACATTTATATCTTTCTATGTATCTATCTATGTATCTGGACTTTGCCCAGCCCTAACCGTTCATAGAGAAGTAACGTATTCATTGATCATTCCTTTTTCCAACTCACCCCCAACACAGCATATATGGGTGGTGGTGATTCATAATTTCCCTTGGAATGCTAGTTGGTTTGTATATGAACATGTACACATATGCAGTTTACTAGAGACCTAGCTGAGGGAGGGGGCTATTTGAAAACGATCCATGGGCCCCTCAAGGAGGTGGGGGCAAAAACTTTATAAATTATAATTCACCTATACTATACAATATATACACTGGTAAATGCAAAATATTTTTAGCCCTTTATCTAAGTTGGTGACATCAGAGGTCATTCGAGGTCACTATATGTCATTTCTGGTCATTTTTAGCCCTTTATCTAAGTTGTTGGCCACAATTTTGCACTTAGGCTGCATAAATTTGTCATACGGGTTCATCTTTATACAGTGAAAGTTATAGGCAATGAGATGTTTATCCTGGAGGTCACTCGTGGTTATCTGAGGTCTTTTCTGGTCATTTCTAGCCAACTAAAGCAATTTATAGTATAAGATTGAATTTGTTATGAAGTACAAACTTTTTTTTTATCTCACTAATGTTCGAGCTGATACGGTCAAATTCAATTGGGTAGGTGGTAAATTTCAACCATTCTTTTTCACAGAATCTTCCCAGAGGTCAGTTTTGGATTAAATTAACATTTTGGGTCCATTTTGCAGCCAAACAATTACATTCTTGGAGGTAATTTAGTAAGTGGGGTTAACCTGGGCAGAAAGAAAACATGATAGGATAGGAGATGATGACCCCAAGATCATTGGAGGCCAACATAGGTTAATTTTGGATTAAAATAGCTTTTAGGAGCAAAACAAAATAACTTTAGAGGCTAAAGAATTAATTTTTTTCTTCTTTTGTTTGTAAAAAGTTGTGCAACCATGAGAAACGTTTTCAGACTAAAATTATCAAATTTTAACCAGGCATAGTACAATCTCTCCTGATCACTTGCCTTCACCTGACTTATCCATGGTTTTCCCATGGACAACTTTATAATGGTTGTTCTAGGGTTGGATCACCGGACAACCCTTTCATACTGGCACCCAATGGGAGAAGCACTTATGGAGTGTATGCAGATGCCATGTTGAACTAATGGATGACATTTGTTCTTTTTTGTGCATCAGAATATTTCTTGCATTACAGCTACTTTTATATGTGTAAATAATTGTCTGTTTTTTTTTTCATTGGTTGTGTTGTGTAAGAAGAAGTATATCAAAGAATATATTTTTCCTGTTTGGTTATATTTTCAATTATCTTTCCCACTAGGCAATGCTGGGTATCCCTGCTAGTAATTAATAATTACTACATTATTTATTTATTTTTTTAAAAAAATGTTTGACTTACGGATGCAAAACATGGAAATTAACAAAACGAACTGAAAACCAACTTAGAATAGCACAGAGAGCCATGAAAAGAAATAAATTTAGTTATAGCAGAAAATAATTTTCAGAGAGCCATGAAAAGAGCAATGCTAGGGATAACTTTAAAAGATAGAAAAAGATTAACATGGATCAGAGAGAAGATTAGAGTAGACTGAAGGATATTATACAAATAATTAAGCAGCAAAAATGGAGATGGGCTGGTCACCTAGCAAGAAGAAATGACAATAGATGGGGGGAAAAGACTAACCGATTGGTGCCCGTGGGACAGTAAATGCAGTAGAAAAAGACCAGACACAAGATGGAGGGACGAGATAGAAAAGTTTGCCGGTAAGACATGGCAGAGGTTAGCACAAGATAGGTCGTCATGGAAGGAGATGGGAAAGGCCTTTGTCTAGCAGTGGACCTATAACAGCTGCTGCTGATGATGCTGATGCTGCTGCTGCTGCTGATGATGATGATGATGATGATGATGATGATGACATTATTTTAGGTAACTAACCTTTTCTGTGCACTTTAATTTTCTTAGAGAGAGCTTAGAGAGAGCTTAGAGAGAGACCTACGAGTGTTATGATGTGAAAAATCTTTGAAATTTTTCATTTAACCAATTCAACCTTGTGTTGCCTTTTCATTACCTTTTTAAGTTGTGATTTGTCAAATTGATAATTTTTTAGGAAAATTGATTTTCTTCAATTTCATTATCTGTTTGTTGTGAGTCTCACTGCAAACTGATTTTTTTCTTTTTATTTTATTAGTAAACCTGATTGCTATGTACTTACAAATATCAGCAAAAAAGAAATCAATAAATATTGGAAAAATACAAAATCAAAATAAACAGGTCCGGTTAGTCTCTCAATAGAAACCGTCACATGACCAATGTCTTTTGGCAGTATGCTGTGTTGGGGGTGATCAATTAAAAAATTGGAAAAAGGGGTGACCAATGAATAAGTTACTTCTCTTGACTTTTGTTTGGCAGTGATCACTTAAAATCTCTGAATTTTCAAAAAATCAGCGTGAATTCTGCCAGACACAAACTAAGAGAACAATTTAACAAAAACTTACATTGTAAATTGAGCCGCCCACTAAAAACTTATTTGGGGGGGGGGAACAAAAACGTTTTTTGTAGACATAATAAGGAGAAAATATTTAAATTTTCATCCCTCTACCTCCATTGGTGCGGTCTGTATGCACAATACATATATACATAGCCAGCCAGACCAACTTGAAAACTGAAGAAACCTATTTTTTATTAAATTTGACTAATTTTAGTTGTATTTCTGATGCGCTGTTATTCGTTGCTATAGAAACAGTTGCCCGAATTAATAAGTTGTATAAAAACAACTAAAAGTTAAGATGAAGGTAAAAACTAGTCAAATTTAATAACAATAATGTTTTTGCAATACTTCATCCAATAATAATAATAAAGATTGATTTATGAAAAAAAAGTTTGAATTTTCAAAACACAAGCATGAACGCTGCTGGACACAAACTAAGGGACCAATTTAGCATACTCTTCTGTTGTAAATTGAACCCCCCAGGAAAAATCTGGGACCAATTTCGTATTAACTTTGATTGCAAACTGAATCCCCCACTAAAAAACTATTTAGGGGGTAATTTAAAAAAACAAAAACTAAACGGTTTTTCTAGAAATAATAAGGAATAAATGTTGAAATTTTTAACCCTCTAGCTCCATTGGTGCAGCGTGTACGAGTGATATATACCTAGCCAGCCAGATACATTTTTTTCTAGACATAATAAGGAGTAAATGTTTAAATCTTCAGCCATTTAGCTCCATTCATGCAGACTGTACAAGTGATACATACATAGCCAGCCAGTAGGACCAACTTGAAAACTGAAGAAACCTATGTTGAGAGTTTTGGTGACAGTTTTTGGTTTAGGATTTCAAATACATATTCAAAAGCAGGAGAGTTCTTTCGGTTGTATTCCAATAAAAAGTTTCAGAAAAGTAGTAGAGATAGGATTTTATTTTTTATTGTTCATATTGGTTTGTTTATCTACAGCTTAGTGGATTCACGCCATTTCATTGAATGGTGTGATTTTTTACATACAAATTCTTATACTCCTTACCACCATTCTTTCTCTGCGGTCTCTATAAATAACCAAGAGTGTTAAAATCTGGATAAAAAAAAAATTTATTTACACTTCTCAAGTGTCATAGGTTTTAAAAGAGCATTTATTAAAAACCGTCAACCAAAACTGTCAACCAAAACTGTCACCAAAACTCTCAACATGGGTTTCTTCAGTTTTTACATTGGTCTGACTGGCTGGCTATGTATGTATCACTTGTACAGTCTGCACAAAAAGAGCTAAATGGCTGAAGATTTAAACATTTACTCCTTATTATGTCTAGAAAAAACGTTTATTTTTTGTTTTTTTAAATTGCCCCTAAATAGTTTTTTTAGTAGGGGATTCAGTTTGCAATGTAAGTTAATACTAAATTGGTCCCAGGTTTTTCCTGGTGGGTTCAATTTACTATATAATATATATTACAATTTTAAAATGTATTCCTTATATCTAGAAAAAATTTTTTTTTGCTTTTGAAAATTCCTACCCAAAATAAGTTTTTAGTAGGGGGGTTCAATTTGCAATATAAGTTTTTCCTAAAAAAATTTTCCCCAAAAATAAATTTTGGGTGTGGGGTTCAGTTTACAGTATAAGTTTATGCTAAATTGGACCCTTATTTTGTGTCCGGATGCGTTCATGCATATTTTTTTTTAAATTAGGACTTTTTAGTGATCCAACAAAAGGCCAGAGAAATAACTTATTCATTTTCAAATTCTTTAATTGATCACCTCCAACACGGCATGCTGCCAAAAAACATTGGTCACGTGACAGTTTCTATTGAGTGACTAACCAGACTTGTTCATTTATTTATTTTTGGTAAATACTGAAAATATTTGCCTAAGACTTTAATGGCCGTTTCTTGGCAAATAAATCAAAAAAAAAAAAATCTATATTTGACTGACATTTTTTTCTACCAACTGGGAATGCCAACACTAATACGTCATTTATATTTCTTCACAGTTGCCACACGTCCGTATTTTCCCGGATGTGTCCTCCAATTAGGTCTCAAAATCTTCATCCGGAAGCAATTTTTAAAATTCTTAAGAAAAAACGCCTAGAATTACAGCTTCCTTCGTTTTCATAGAACTGAGAGATTCTGAGAGAGAGAGAGGGTGGATGTCTGAACTGTGTTGTCAACAGCAGTTTTCAGGTTTTCATGGAACCTAACCAAAAAGACTGGCTCTCAAACTAAGAACCATGCAACATGTACAAGAAGGGATCATGCTTAACATTACATGGAGAGATCACAAGACAGCTCATTATATTAGAGAAAAAACAGAGATGTCATGAAATCCATTAGAAAACTCAAATGGCAATGGGCAGGCCATGCAGCAAGAATGTCTCACAACCACTGAACATCACAACACTCAACATGGATCCCCAGAGATCATACACAAAATTGTGTCTGGCAAAGAATAAGATGGTGTGACGATTTAGACAAGTTCAGAAAATATTGGCTCTGCGGTCTGGCGAATTTTGGGGAAGGTCTATGTCCAACAATGGATGTTAAAAGGCTGCTGATGAAGATGATGTAATGCTATGTACTGCTTTTTCTTGTTCTTCAGCCATGTGCATTGATTTTTTTTATATTGCTGTTACAGCCATAAATGAAATATTGAAAGTATACCATTTTTTTCTTACGGCTTTTTTTATACTGTAGCATTTGTTTTTCTTGTCCTGCATTTAAGGCAATTTGGCAATTTTCAACCATAATCTAGCCACTGCAGCTATATTATTTACGTGTGTTGGCAACTATAATGGTGACCAGGAACATCCCCTTTTTTGAATTTTCAGATATGGCAACCCGACTTTCTGTATTCCTAAAAAAATTAATCTATACATCTGTCCAGCTGAATGAGATTATACAATCTCCCTAATTGACATGGGCGTATGGGAATTCTTTGGTTAAGTGCCGAGGGCTTGATTTGCCCCAAAATTTCCACGGTTTTCCATGAATTACACTGATTTGCGCAAATTGGGAGGGTTGCATGGGATTTCAATAATTATGATAGTCAATGGCATCTAATGCCTCACCATTAAGACAATGGTCAGCAAGCTAGTCTCACAGACCATTACTACTGCAATGAGTTTGATCCTTACTGGTTCACCTACATCAGTGGTCCTCAACCACTGGGCCACAGACTGGTACCAGGCCACAAAGCAGGTGCAACCAGGGCCACTAGGACATTATATGATTTGGTGATATGGAAGGGTATGAGTCAGCTGCACCTTTCCTAATTTCCTTTGACGCCACCCATACCCCTACAAAGAAATTTATTTGAAACTCAGGAGCTCAGGTGATTCTTAATATTAAATTTGTTAGATAAACCCTTTTAGAAACAAAATTGAGAGTATTAACCACTTATAGTTGACTTGTCACCTATATTCAGGCCGTGATTAACATCCCTCACCTGTCAGCCGGTTCATAACAATATTGTCAATATCAAATTGGTCTGCAGTGCTAAAAAGGTTGGGAACCTTATAAATCACATTTTGGACATCTCATATTGGTTAGAAAGCTATTGTCACAGCCCATTACTACTGTAATGAGTTTGATCCTTACTGGGCGACCGACATTATTGGCCTTGTGCCAGACTAAACTAAGCTTTATAAATTACATTTTGGACATCTCATAGACTAAACTAAGCTTTATAAATCACATTTTGGACATCTCATATTGGTTAGAAAGCCATTGTCACAGCCCATTACTACTGTAATGAGTTTGATCCTTACTGGGCGACCCACATTATTGGCCTTGTGCCAGACTAAACTAAGCTTTATAAATTACATTTTGGACATCTCATATTGGTTAGAAAGCCATTGTCACGGACCATTACTACTGTAATGAGTTTGATCCTTACTGGGTGACACACATTATTGGCCTTGTGCCAGACTAAACTAAGCTTTATAAATCACATTTTGGACATCTCATATTGGTTAGAAAGCCATTGTCACGGACCATTACTACTGTAATGATTTTGATCCTTACTGGGTGACCCACATTATTGGCCGTATGCCAGACTAAACTAAGCTTTATAAATCACATTTTGGACATCACATATTGGTTAGAAAGCCATGGTCATGACCATTACTACTGTAATGAGTTTGATCCTTAGTGGGTGACCAACATTATTGGCCTTGTGCCAGACAAAATTAAGCTTTGTAAATAACCTTTGAAACCAGGTATGTACCCAGGTTCTATAGTAAGGGAGAGCAAGCACACAGGAAAAAAAAGGGCACCAAGACTCCTACCAAATAATTTTCAATTCATACTACATTTTTTGTTTGTATATAAAATCGAAACACGAGGAAGATACAGTTTTAAAGGGAGTACAACACTGTTATTTAAAATCAAAAAATAATAAAAGAATGTGATTATTTTTTACATTTTAAATTCAAATTGAAAACAAAGCAATATAAAGGTACCACTCTTGAAGAATGTGCTCTGGGTGAGCAACTGCACCCCTGCTCACCTTATAGCTACGCCACTGTTTGAGACGTCTCACAGTATTGTAGTGGTTAACTATCTAGACTCGCAGATCATTATTACTGTAGTGGGTTTGTTATTCATAAGGTGTTCCATATTATTGGCCTTAGGCCAGACTAAGCTAAACCTGATAAATAACCTTTTGGATGCCTTGCAATGGGATAGGGGTTAACAAGATGATCTTGTAAACCACTGTAGTGAGTTTGATCCTCACTGGGTGCATCACCCTGGTGGCCTTGTACCAGAGTAAGCTAAGCATAATATATAACAACTAGCATTCCAAGGGAAATTATGAATCACCACCAC
>VCCN01005300.1:757723-768336 GCA_006491835.1 Architeuthis dux | reverse complement strand
ATAGATAGATATATAGATAGATAGAATCAGACAAAGAGAGATAGATAGATAGACAAATTATTTCTTGATGTACACATCCATTGAGCACAAAAGCTTAAACTTGGCTGCACATACATGTACATGTGTGTGTGTATGTGTGTGTGTGTGTGTGTGTCTGCCTGTTTGTGTGTGTGTGTCTATGTGTGTCTGTGACTATCTGTCTGTCTGTCTGTCTGTGTCCGTGTCTGTGTGTTTACTGCTTTTTCACATTCATCTCAAGCATTATGAATTAATTGGGTCTAATTCAAAATTTTAACAATGGTGGATGAAGGAGATACAAAATGAAAGAAACTATGAGAAGAAAAATCATCGAAATGAATAGGAAGGAGAAAATATTTCTAAATATAAAAACCTAAACGAGAAAGATAGAAAAATATGAAAGAAAGAATAAAGACAAAAAGAAAAATTAAAAAGGTTGCGGAATAAAAAACAAAAAAAAGCGAACGGGTCTGGGTAGTCACTCAATAGAAACGTCATGTGACCAACGTTTTCTGATAGCAAGCCGTGTTGGGGGTGATCAATTAAAAATTGTAAAAAGTGGTGATCAGTGAATAAGTTACTTCTCTTATCTTTCGTTTGGACAGTGATCACTAAAAAAGTGAATTTTCGAAAACATGCGTGAATAGTGCCGGACACAAAAAAGTGACCAATTCAGCATAAACTTACATTGTAAATTGAATGCCCCACTAAAAACCTATTTTGGGTGGTATTTTTGAAAAAACAAAAAAAATGTTTTTTCTACACATAATAAAGAGTACCTTTTTAAATTGTCAGCCCTCTAGCTCCTTGGTGCAGCCTGTGCACGCTAAAAATGCATAGCCAGCCAGACCAACTTAAAAACTGAAGAAACAGTTTTGGTGACAGTTTTGGTTGACAGTCTCTAATATCATGAGAAATGGTGAAAGGAAAAATAAAATATTGAATCAAAAATGAAACTTAGTGAATTGAATAGTTATCAAAGGAATAAAAATGACCAAAAAACTATTAAAAGACCTGAAGGACAGAATAAGAAAAGAAGAAATGAATAAAGCAATGAAGAAGAGATACAAAGGAAAATGAAAAAGGAAGGAAAAGTTATTTGCAGCTCAAGGATATACTTCATAGACCGGGTAAAAAGCCCAACCATCTAAGCAACTGCCTAACCTCATGTTTTAAAGCTGAAATTGGTACTTTGTGCCAAGAGGATCAATTTAAGACCAGACAACATTTCTAAAACTTACCAGAAGTAAAAATCGCAACCATCTAAGCAACTGCCTAACCTCATTTCTTTAAAGCTGAAATTGGTACTTTGGGCCATGAGGATCAATTTAAGACCATTTAAAAACATTTCTAAAACTTACCTGAAATCATGTGACTGATGACATCATCAAAGGGGGCCTAAATTGTCTTTAAAATGTTGATATCTTTGGATATATAGGTCACAATCATATACAAATTCCATATCTCGATACAGCGAAGTAAGAGCTATCAAATGACAACATTCTGAGAAATTACCAGAAGTCACATGATTGATGATGTCATCAAAAGGGCCTAAATTGTCTTTAAAATGTTGATATCTTCGGACATATAGGTCACAATCAGATACAAAGAGGACGAAGTAAGACCTATCAAATGATTTATAGTTTGACAAAATATGGCAGAATTTTTATTTTTAGTTTATGATGTAATCATTTTTTGATGTTTTTATCATCAGTCTTGCTACATAAAGATTGCTCTAGCAAGACCAGATAACATTTCTAAAAATTAACAGAAGTCACGTGACTGATGACATCATCAAAGAGGCCTAAATTGTCTTTAAAATGTTGATATCTTCGGAGATATAAGTCACAATCAGATACAAAATGTATATCTAAATAGAGCGAAGTAAAACGTATTAAATGACAACATTGTGAGAAATTACCTGAAGTCACATGATTAATGACGTTATCAAAAGGACCTGAATTTCCTTTAAAACGTCAATATCTTTGGACGTATAAGTCACAGATACAAATTGCATATCTAAATAGAACAAAGTAAGATCTATGAAATTATGTATAGTTTTATAAAATACAGCAGAATTTTTATTTTTAGATTATGATGTAACCATTGGTTGATGTTTTTTATCATCAGCTTTGTTACATAAAGATTGCACTAGCATATTTATTATGGTCGTATTTCAAATACCATCTCTGCTATATGTTGCATTTTTCATAGGCCCATATTAATAGAATGAGAACATCTGTATCTTTTGAAACCACCACTGCGTCATTATCTACCAACGAGGCATGGAGAACAAGACACTCATCAGCTTCTTTGTGGTTGCACTTATGAAGCATGAAACTTCCTCTTTCTGTTGCTGAATATGTTGTATCTCCAGCCGTAATTATGTGTGGATAATGCAGTGAGCTTATACCTTCCGATGTTTTAAAGTACTTGGCAATGAGTCATATCAGCTCTTCATTGTTTTCTCCACTATTCAATCTTGCCAGTTGCCTCCTTTTAACATATGCTGGTCAAATCTGTCAACCCTGACTCCCGATTCCCCTCTTTCTTTTCTTGTGCCGGCCTTTAATGCTGTCCTTTTTGTGTGTATCGTTGATGAGACCCGTCTGGGTTGCCTCTGACTCTTTAAGTGGGTTAACGGACTGTACCAAATTCTTCAACCATTCCCGGTAAGTCATATGGAAAGAAATGCAGCCAGACCACCAATGAACCATGAGTAGTTTTTTCGTGTCTCTTCACAAATTGAGCCAGATTCGGTGATCAGATAATTTCTTAGCGTTGTCACACTGTCTGAGGGATGCATCTAAAGCTAAAGCTAGTGACACTATTGTTATTGGGTACTGACACGCCTCTTCAAAGCTCACAGATTTTGCAATGATCAGACCAAATGCTTGGCAGTCATCTTATATTAAAGATACTGATTTTTTGTTTTTTTAATTGTTTTCGGGGCCATTGTTCAGCTTCATCCTCTCGATTGGCTTAAAAAACCTTTGCTGTTTCTTTTGAGTCTTTCACCAAAAAAAGGTCTTAAACAATGCATTTCCTGTAGCAGGAACATTGAGCATATCACTGACTACAGATTTTTCAATTACTACAACAGTATAAAAACATTTTGGTGAGCATGTGTCAAAAGGATACCATAATTCTTTAGCTCGAATTTCAGACTTTTTACATGATCAGCATCATTCTTTCTTCTACCTGGAGTTAGTTCCTTGTGTTTGGAGGTTGTTTTTAAAATAATCTGCTCCCTAAACATCTTCTGGAGTTTACTGTGATTATGGATAATTCAAATCCATGTCTCAACTGCTGAGGAGTTAGTGCTAAAGCCGGCTCTGAAAGGTCCTGCAGTTCCTTTTGTTTCCTTATTAAACAATTTTGTTATTAAATCTCTGTTAATCAACGAGAATTTCCTACATCCACTACTTCCTCCAAACTCCTTCACTCTCAGTTCTTTGAACGCTGAATGACCCTGCTGTTTTAAACAACACAAATAAACATGTTGGTAGGTATAATCTTGTGTAATTTTCGTGATTGAATGAGAAGTCCTGGTCTAGCATATCCCTCTTAGACTGGAGATGTCACATTATCTTTCCTTCTCTTACTGCTGATACCATTGCAAACATTGAAGAAACATTTTTCAGATAAGCAATAGCCATGTTTGCTTCAGAGATATCCTCTGCTTTGGTTAGATTTGTAGTAGACTTTCAAATTCTGGTGAATTGATTACTTTCTCTATTGTACATTGAGCTTGGTTCTTTTCTCACAGCAACAAGAAAAGACAGCAATTCTGGTGCTGTGTTGGTATGACAAGCTGTTATTTCCTCAATCTTGAACTGGACAAGGGTATCAAAGTATTCTTGATGGACTCTCATGCATCTATTGTAGTGACATCCTTCAAAGGCCTGATCTGCTGATTCTGAGGCTATGAGGCACACCTGACCATTGCTTGTATTCTCTGCAACTATGCCATTTGAATAGCATTTCTTCCCTGATACTCAGTTGGTGATTATGTTTTGGTACAGATCTTTATTCTTCCAGAGGATATGGCACAGTTTTGAACAGACTGATTCATCAGAATTAACAAATATGTGTGGAATATCTAAATACACCATGATGTTCAGCAAAAAATCAAGATATGTAAACATACAGGATATCCCGGTGACTCTGCAGTTACTGGCAAATACTGTTGAATGCATTTCCAGTTGTACAATTGGAGACCAACTTATTGAAAGATGTCCAGGAGCTGAGTAAAGGTAATTATTCACCATCCAATCCAACAGGCAGAGACCCTACGCAAACCATGCTACATCTTTTTAAACAAGCAACAAGTTCCTCACATGAATTCTCATTGTCAGTATTTACCATAGGAGAAAGTCCAACACATTTCCTAATATAGTACAGTGCTACCTCTGCTGACTTACTGTCTATGCTGTCACAGATATCAAGTTGTTCTGTTGTTACCTGATTTGAGTGATAGACTCCTTCTATTCTTTAGTTGGTAGTTGAAACAAAATCTTAATTGTATCATGAGTGGTGCCTGCAACTGTCAATGTTTCTTGTCTTCCATCGTTGTTGTTTAGAGTACTATGCATACAAACTACTTTGCGCATGTTTGACAAAAGCAACTGCCTCGAACCTCTGCTGGCTCACTGTCTATGCTGTCACAGATATCAAGTTGTTCTGTTTTTTACCCGATTTGAGTGATAGACGCCTTCTCTTCTTTAGTTGAAACAAAATCTTGATTGTATTGTGAGTGGTGCCTGCAACTGTCAATGTTTCATGCTTTTCATCGTTGTTGTCTAGAGTACTATGAGTACAAACTCCTTTGTACATGTTTGACAAATGCAGCTGCCTCAAAGTGACCATTCTTGACCATGCAATATTTTGCATTCTTATGTCTTGACAAGAAATGGTGTGATTGCATTTGTGCAGCATATTTGCAACTTCCTTGCTGCCAGTTATTCTATGAATGACAATCCCATAACTGCTGGCTCTCTTGTGATAAGGCCCTCCCAATTGCTTGATAGAGATCAAATCTTATATCTTTAATGTGGGAATTTGTTGTAGCTTCTCATCAAAATCATACATAGTATAGTAGATGGCATTGTATAGACACTGCAGTGGTCCACAGTCTAGTATTTCTATCAGTTTGTTTGAAGTTAAAGACCTTTGTATATTGTGTTCAGCTGGACTCTGCAATTGTCATTGGACCATTCTACCAAACGATCTAGCTAAATCATCATCACTCAAGATGCAACCATGTAGAGCTGCAATCGCGTATTTGCAAGGATTCACATCAATTGCATGCACCAATAGGTATTTTCCAGCTGGGAAGAAAGCTATAGATTCCTGGAATTCTTGGATTAGTTTCTTCTTTAATATAGATGTGTGCTCAATAGCAGGTATTATAAACACCTGTTCATCGCCTATGTTCTTTACATCTTCTAAAAGCTCATTAAGAAGAAAGCAGGCTTATCATGGATAATTCAATCTTTATGTAGCAAGACTGATGATAAAAACATCAAAAAATGATTACGTCATAAACTAAAAATAAAAATTCTGGTGTATTTTGTCAAACTATAAATCATTTGATAGATCTTACTTCGCCCTCTTTGAATCAGATTGTGACCTATATATCTGAAGATATCAACATTGTAAAGACAATTTAGGTCCCTTTGATGACGTCATCAGTCAAATGTTGTCTGGTCTTAAATTGATCCTCATGGCATAAATGACTTATTTCAGATTTAAAAAATGAGGTTAGGCAGTTGCTTAGATGGTTGGGCTGTTTACCCTGTCTAATAGAATTAAATTTTGTCTGGTTAGTCACTCAATAGAAACCGTCACATGACCAACATCTTTTGGCAGCATGCCGTGTTGGGGGGTGAGGAATTAAAAAATTGGAAAAAGGGGTGATCAATGAATAAGTTACTCCTCTTGCCTTTTGTTGGGCAGTGATCACTAAAAAAGTTAGAATTTTCAAAAAACAAGGTTGGATGTTGCCAGACACAAACTAAGGGACCAATTTAGCATAAGCCTACATTGCAAATTGAACCCCCCACTAAAAATCTATTTGGGGGGAATTTTCAAAAAACAAAAAATAGTTTTTTCTAGACATGATAAGGAGTAAATGTTTAAATTTTCATCCCTCTAGCTCCATCGGTGCAGCCTGTACGTACAACACATACATAGATAGATAGATAGCCAGCTAGCCAGACTAACTTAAAAACTGAAGAAACCTATGTTGATGTTGACAGTTTTGGTAGCGAGTTTCTAATATCTGGGCAGCCAGCCATCCAGAACAACTTAAAAACTGAAGAAACCTTTGTTGATGTTTATTATGTTGATGTCGACAGTTTTGGTTAATGGTTTCTAATACAGATGTAAAAATGAAAGGAAGAAATAAGACATGAATGAAAAAAGAAGAAAAGAAGAAACAAACAAACATATTACTAAAGAAGTAATTTATCTTTTTAAATGCATTTACATTTGAATCCAACAGTTTTTGGCATTGTTAGAGACTTTGAGTAAATGGTAGTAGTAGTAGTAGTAGTAGTAGTAGTAGTAGTAGTAGTAGTAGTAGTAGTATAGCAGTGAGGTTGACTGGAACTCTTCACATCCTGGAGGCAGAGACTTTGTGATTGTATAAAAAAAACTGATTGGCATGTCAGAATATATTGAAAGCAAAAAGGCAGAAAATGCTCAAGACAGCATAACTTGTTTGAATATCAACACGTAACGTTGGCAACATACCTAGAAATGCCTGAAAACATTGTTAGTTGATTACATTATAGAAGCATTATCTGATGGTTTGTTTGAATAATGGGATAGGGCCTCTTGATAATGCAGTTATTTCAACTTGGGTACACAATTTTGCAGTGAGGGCATCTTGAAATGTTAACTACAGAAGATGTTTATATTGTTGGGATAGTCACAGTTGGAAACCGTCAAGCAAAACAGTTACCAAAACTGCCAGCATAGGTTTCTTCAGGTTTTAAGTTGGTCTGGCTGGCTATGTATGTATCACGTGTACAGGTCGCACCTTATTAAGTCTTGAAAAAATGGCGTTTTTTTTTAAAATCTACCCCTCCTCATAATGGGTTTTTAGTGGGGGGGTTCACCTTGCAATGTAAATTTATGCTAAATTGATCCCTTAGTTGGTGTCATGCTTGTGCGTTTGAAAATTTAGGCTTTTTTGTGATCCTTACCAACAGAAGTCAAGAGAAGTAACTTATTCATTGATCACCGTTTTTTCCATTTTCTTTAATTGATCATCCCCAATACAGCATGAGACGGTTTCTATCGAGTGACTAACCAGACTTGTTATATTATGGAATGCATGATGGTAGGAAAGAGTATGGATGAAAACCTAGCAGTGGATTTTGATGGAATTATGTCGGGAGGTAGGTGGGGGCACGACGCATACATACTTCTCAATCTTCAGGTTTTTTGTCTATTCAATGTCTACTAATGTAGGCATTATTGTATACCTAATTCCCAAAACCCAGTTCCATCACTGGTTTTAACTTAAATGTTGACTGATGTGGTATTTTGTGAATGGAAGGATAAATGAAAGAAAGAGAATTTCAGGGAGAAGAAAAGAAGAAGTGGGTGAAAGAAAAGTGGAAGAAAAGCAGAATGAAACAAAAAGAAAAAGATTTTGGATGAAAGAAAGAAAGAAGGAAAGAAAGAAAGAGAATGATGCAAAAAGAAAGAGAAGGGAAGAAATTGGAGTGAGAAAAAAAGCGAGAGAAAATGAAGGAAGAAAGAAAAAAAGAAAGAAGTTAAAAGAAGAAACTAAAGAAAAGAAAGAAAGAAAAGTGGTGAGAAAAAGAGAATGAAACAGAAAAAAACGTAAAGAAAGAAAACAAGAATGAAAGAATGAAGAAAAGAAGAAAAGAAGGAGAAAGAATCGAAGGAAAAAAGAAATTAAAATGGAAGGAAGAAAGGACAACTGAAAGAAAGAAAAAATTGAGAAATAAATTTAAAAAAGCGTGAATGATGAATATTAATAGAAAAAGACTCAAAGAAGTCTGAAGAGAAGGATAGTCTGGTGCCGATTTTGGACAAGCTATAGAGGTCAATACATTTTAGAGTAGAACTAGCATTCCGATGGAAATTATGAATCACCTATATATGCTTCTTTTTACCTTGTAAATTTTCAAACTGCGGTTGGGTTTCTATGAATTCAGTTTAACGGGTCAATTTATAAATCGCAAAATGATGGTCCAAGCTGTGGTTTGAAACTGAATCGAAGAGCTCTAGTGGCAGATCCACAAACTAATAGCAACAACTAGCATTCCAAGGGAAATTATGAATCACCACCACCTACATATGCTTCTTTTACCTTGAAATTTAAACAGTGGTGGTGGGAAGTGATCACTAAATAGACCAAATTTTCAAAAAACAAGTGAAAATGCTGCTGGACACATACTAAGGGATCAATTTAGCATAACCTTACATTGCATATTGAACCCCCCAATAAAAACCTGTTATAGGGGGGGCGGGGTTAAAAAAACAACAAAAATATTTTCGCTACTTGTTGAGGGGAGTGTGTACGCAAAATTTCAAATTTCTACTATGAACAGTTAGGGCTGGCAAAGTCAGGATACATAGATAGATACATAGATACATAGAAACATATAAATGTCAGAACATATCAATAACCTAAACCCAGCAATAAACCAGTGTTGTGGGTAGCAGTGATTAACAGTTGAAATGAGATAATTCAAGGATGCTGATTCCAAATCAGCTCATTCAAGAATCAGTGCCCAATTTACACTTTTATGCTAAATCGTATGCATTTTATGCAGATTGGGGCCCTAGCCTGGTCGGATGAGGGATCCACAAACATAGAGATTGTTTCAAATCAATCAAATAAACAATAATGGGACCTTTATTGAATGGAAAGACAATGATAACTAGCATTCCATGGGAAATTATGAATCACTGCCACCCATATATGCTGTGTTAGATGTGAGAAGAGGTTGACGAATACATCTACCTAGGACAGGTAATAAAGTTAGAGAAAGACCACGACTGCAAAATAAAGCGATTCATAACGATAGGTTGAAAAGTATTTGGTATTGGTATTATGAATAGAGATATTCTGAAGAGCACCTTGCCAATGTGCTTAAAGCGTAAAGTATACAACGGTTGCATAATACCAGCCATCACTTATGGATGCGAAACCTGAAAATTAACAAAAAGAGCTGAAAACCAACTTAGAATGGCGCAGCGAGCCATGAAAAGAGCAATGCTAGGGATAACACTAAGAGATAGAAAAAGATCAACATGGATCAGAGAGAAGACCAGAGTGAAAGATATTATACAAATAATTGAGCAGCAAAAATGGTGATGGTCTGGTAACCTAGCAAGAATAAATGACAATAGATGGGGGAAAAGACTAACCATGGGACAGTAAACGCAGTAGGAAAAGACTAGACACAAGATGGAGGGACAAGATAGAAAAGTTTGCCGGTAAGACTTGGCAGAGGTTAGCACAAGATAGGTTGTTATGGAAGGAGATGGGAAAGGCCTTTGTCCAGAAGTGGACTTATAACGGCTGATGATGATGATGATGATGATGATGAGGTGTGATCAATGAATGAGTTACTTCTCTCGCCTTTAGTTGTGCACTAAAAACCTATTATATGGGGGGGGGATTTTAAACAAACAAAAAACATTTTCCCTACTCATGGAGGGGAGTGTGTGTGCAAATTTTCAAGTTTCTACTATGAATGGTTAGGGCTGGGCAAAGTCCAGATACATAGATAGATACATAGATAGATATAAATGTGAGAACACGTGAATAACCTAAACCCAGCAATAAACCAGTGTTGTGGGTATTGGTGATTAATTTATTTAAAACTGTTTTTTCATGTATTATCAGTGACATTGAAGCATTACATCGGTATATTTACATAATATTCAGAAGATGGTTTAAAAAACATTGTAATATGAATAAAAATCCATCTCTGGTTTTGTTGAATATTGATAACCCACATGTGTTCTTTCTGGAGATACTTTTATCTTTTTACATATTTACATAATATTCTGAACAAAGAACAAAAAACATTTTGATACATTTCTCCTTTCTTGTTTGTTAATAAGATATTCTTAGCCAAAGAGAACCTTACTTTTAATTCAGATTAGATAATTGCCTTCACATGTAAATGTTAGATTAGCGCATATGTTTATAGTTAACTCCAGGCCAATAAACACATTGACGGATATATAGGTTTATAAGCAAAAAATATTGACAGGATACATAACTAAATGAACATCAATGGACAATATTAGATGCAAATATGTTTATGTCAACCTCTGATTAGCAGTGTGCATTGCAGAAAGAGTAAATTGCTTATAGATTCTTCTTCTTTAAGTGCCATGTCCGTTCAGGACGTGGGTGATCATTTCTCTCCACAGCTTCTTTCCATTATCACTTTCAGAAACTTCCGCTCTTCTACTCCTTCTGGTATTCTTTCTGCCATCCACCTTCTCAAATCCTTTAAGTAGGTTACAATATGTGCATTGAATGTGACTGTCATCAGGTGGCTGTTCCTTATGATGTGTGCATTGAATGTGACTGT
>VCCN01005300.1:683308-702865 GCA_006491835.1 Architeuthis dux | reverse complement strand
AGTAGTAGTAGTAGTAGTAGTAGTAGTAATTAAGTTTTCACACTGGTAACAATGGTGATTTTCGATAGAAATCAAGTGTCAGCAAGTCTCATCATTACTCCAGCAATATCAGTATTCTAACTAATATTAGTATCTGGATGGTTTCAGTTTTCTTCATTTTTGACAAAATCTAGAACAAAACTCACCACAAATAGGGGAGTAAAGTGATATGTAAAACCCCCCAGCGCCACCTTTCCTATGTTCGTCATGGGGTCAAGTTAGACCTTTTTTTGAAAATGCAAAATTGACCTGATCTAAAATTGATCTCTAGAGGTCGCCAGAGGTCAGCACTACCTATCCTATGTTCATCTTGGGATCAAGTTACACCTGTACACAAATTTGCAGTCTTTAGGGTGTAGCCGTCTCCATTAGATTTTAAAAAGCCATAATCGAAGGTTTAAAGCAGACTTTCATCCCAATAATGCTTTATGTAAGAGATTAAGCTGTTTCTCTTTTCTTACTGCCTTTCTCACTCATAGACATGTCATGAAAAGATGCCGCACAAGTTCTTAATGGGATTGAAATCAGGAGAGTTTGCAGGCCAATCCATAACTGTGATGTCCTTGCATTCAAACCATTGTTTTGTGTCCTTAGTATTTTGAATAGCTGCATTATTCTGCTGAAATACAAAATGTCTTCCATATGGCCATCGGCAAATGAGACAAGACTCTTCTCTGACACTTCTATGTGAGGCTTGCCTTCCATCACCAATTCAGCTTTGACTGAAAAAAAAAGCTCCCCACACCATAACAAACATTTGGGGGAAAAAAGCTCCTCCTTCCGAAAATTGTGCCAATAGCATTGCATTCCATCAGGACTATCTAAATTGAATTTCTTTTCATCAGAGAACATGGCTAACAAGGTTAACAAACTGAATAGGCAGTACTTTTATAAAAATCAAATTAAATACCTGGTGTGTGGTGGGGAAATATTCTGCAGAAGCCCCAAAACAAATTTTAACAAGCTGAATACAGAGGACTTCCATAAAAATCAAATTAAATACATCTAATGCGGCCCCTAATCTAAACTAACTCTTCTACAAAAACAAATCTTTTGTTGTGTAAAACAATGTCTCTAGTACAATTTCTTATTCCCTGATCTAATAATATATTTTCTTTATATTGCCTTAGTGATCGAAATATAACATGAAAATCCCTTCTACATACAATTCAAAGTACGTAGAAAAATATTTGCTTTGTAAATTTGCATATATATTTTTAAGTGTTTCTATCAAAATACAATCTCTTCAGTTCTTTGCAAGATAGAAAAAGCTCAACTAATTACATCCAAAGAATATGAAGTCTCATCAGTATGAGTTTTCTGATGCCTCTTCAAGTTACTCTTGTCAGAAAAAGCTTTGCCACATACTTCACAATAAAATGGTGTCTCCTCAGAATGTGTTGTCATGTGCCTTTTCAAATCACTCTTTTTTTAAAAAGCTTTACTACACACTTCACAAAAGAAGGGAGTCTCTCCAGTATGAATACACATATGAGTCATTAAAGTGCCCTTTTGAGGTAAAGATTTACCACATATTTCACAAGCAAGTGGGGTCTTCCCAGTATGAGTTCTCAAATGGGTATCAACCCGGAGGTATTATTTCTTTTTTTCAATATCAATTTGTTTGTATCTATTCATTATATTGAATGTTATTCTTTAATTCTATGTTTTATTTAACTTTCTACTTAAAATTTTAATTTTTTTTATATTTTCCATTTTTGGTCACTTTTAGGCGAGGCACCATATATGATCACTTCATCAGAGGGGGTTTTGCCCCCATAAACAAAAAAATTTCAGAAAACTTGCAACTGAAAATATCTTATAATTAGGTCTAGTTTAACATACAAAAAGGTTGTTTTGATATCTAAAATATCTTTACAGGTGCCCCATAAAGGGTTTAATGGGTGTCAATTTTTCGACAAGTCAGTAGTATCTACCATACAATAATAAAGAGGATCGTTAGCTTGCAGTGTACATTAAATTCGCAATCCCTTACAATAAGATTCCAGTAGAAAACTGGGTACAATGTAGGGAAGGTGGTCCCAATTGGAATTCATCTGAAGTGACGTAGACATGCAATCTGTCGATTTATGGAGCAAAGCAAAACAATTTAACAATTTAATTTATTCAAAGCAATAACAATATATTTATTCATGTATTTACTTCTGTTCTTCTTTCATGAATTCTCTTATTTATTTCTATTTGTGTGCTGTTTTTAAAATAGAGTTCCCTATACTGAGCCGAAAACAGTACCACCGACAAATAAATAAATTAAATAAAATTAAAATAGAATTACATTTTACAAAGAACAAATCTTTTTTTTAAATCTAAACATAAACATAATAAACAAAAGCAAACAACTATACAATTTATTTTACACACTTACAACACATTTAATTGGAAGATTCTCAATAAGGGTCATTCCATACTGAATCACCCAGTACTCAGATCCCCCTGAAAAAAATCACATTTTCTCCTATACCAGAATTATAGAGAAATCCCCAATATTAGGTCTGTATCTCTAATAGCTTTGAAATTAAAAATCTTTGAAATTTTACTCAATTTTATGCATTTTACCGAATAAGCCTTTCCGTCCAACTTCCAACATTCATAGTTCCTTTGATATGGCATGTACAGCTTAGAAACTTTTCGACTAGGACTAATCTTTTCTGTAGAATTGAAAAATGTAATCATAACAGGTGTATCTTATGTACCTTTCCTCCTACAAGGCTCTGAAAATGGCGGAAATTCTAAAACGTAAAAGACGACGCCTACTTTTAGAGCTTCTCACTCAAACAGTATGCTAGATAAAGCACTCATAGTTTTTTCCTGTCATTTATAACATATTAGGTCATGTGTATGCAGTAACCATATTTATTACTTAATTGCCTATTTCCATGTCCTCGTTTGATCCGACCCACTTCTCAAAACCATGAGCGTGATTTTGTTACAGTAGCTGGAAAGAGTGTTCTTTTATATTATAAAGTGCCAATTTGCAGGAGGCTTGTGCTCTTTTTCAAAATTTGTTTCCATGTCATTCCCATCTTGGTCAGGCTGAGAACTTTTCAGTGCCACCTCATAATAAATATACAAAACTTGAAAGTATCAACTACTGTCACTGTGAATCAGAATACTATTTATAATGATTGTTTATGTCTGGTAAAGAAAAGTTCTTGCTGTGAATGTTTATCTATTACTGGTGATAAAGCTTTGACAGAATTATCTAACTTGAAAGAAATTGTTGTTTATTTTCACCATTTTGAATTAATTTATGAAGGGGTATTATGTTCCTGTTATTGAAATAAGATTATGTGGCAATTCTGAAACTGTGAACTGTGTAGTATTTGTGTTTTGGTTGATTTTGTACGGCAACAAGAGCATGGCAGCTCATTCTTTAAAAATATCATAACTCCAGACGAAAGCTCAGCAACAACACCAGATTTGTGTCAGAGCATCTTCAGAGATATTTGATTTAAACGAAATAATTATTGTTTTATTTCAAACATCTGCTATTTTTTACAATTTTTCCATTAATTTACTGGCATAAAATGAAAGATAGCAATTAAAAAACTTTTTTTATTCATAATGATCACAGAAAAAGAGAAAAGATTATTGCTTTCACAAACTTCATTATCTAACTCTGGAATAGCTACACTATCAAGACACTGTAGATCAAAAGAACTACAGTTAAGGGGGGAAAAACAATGAGGAACAAAAACAAAAAGATATAAGAAAAATGTCCATTAAATATTTTTTATTCATATCTCTATATTTAATTATTCAGCATTGATATATCATTTTAAAATAAATTTCAATCAAAGCACGATTAAAGAATAAAAAATATGCATTACAAAAATATTGAATTAATCAATAAATAATCTAGGAGGATTTGTGATTTTTCAGGGGAATCTGGGAGGGTGATCTAGGGAATTTTCTTAAAATTGGGTGATTTGATATGGGATGACCCATAAGCAAAAAAATGAATGCATAAAAATAATCCTACAATTTAGCAGATTGAAATGAAAAATTGATCCAAAATAATGAACAATTTATTAAAAGAATGTCATCAAGCAAATTTTAATTTGCATATTGACTGTTAACAGTTGAAATAAAATGCGTGAAAATGTTTCAGGTATTTTTTACATTGTAAAAAAAAAAGATAAAATCTTAGGAGAGTTATGCAATGACTTGGGCTTCGAAGAGAAGTCAGAAAGTCAAACAATATATATGAAAACGAACCTACCTTTTTTCTATGTAGAAATACAAGGTGATCAGTCAAGTTCTTCAATTGTCTGTTTCTTCTTAAGTATTAGTATTTGTTAGTGGTTTTAGTACTGGTTAGTAATTGAGAAGATAGGGAGGAAAAATGGAAGATTTAGTTGATCTGTAGATATGCTGATTTAGGAGATGCCGACATAGGTGTGACTAGCTTCGTTCACAGGTTGATTCTGACTTGTGAGTATTGCCTACAAGTGCGGCAAATTAGGGACACTGAGGTTGACCCCAAGGTCAACTGTCTAGACAAAAGGAAGTGCTTCTAAAAATAGCACAAGCCAACTCCTGTTGTCCAGAGGGTTATGACAGGTTATTGTTTACTTTTAGTATCCAAAAATAATAAATAAATACTAAACTAAAACCAAGATTATGAGACCCGCTATAAACATTTATACTGTCACCATTTACTAATATTTTCTTTAATTGAAAATTTTTATCAAATTAAAACTACAAATTTATTTAAATAAAAAATTAAATAAATACGTAGTTTTAACTATTTCTACCAAAAGTAAATTAAAATACGTAGTTTAAATTTGATAAATGTATATAAATAATGTATATGTCGAATGAATACCAAAAAACATCGGCATTAATAGATAAATACATAGTTTTAATTTGATAAAATTTTTCAATTAAAAACATTTTTAGTAATGGTGACAGTATAAATGTTTTTAGCGGGTCTCATAATCTTGTTTTTAGTTTAGTTATGAAAGTTGGTATGTTTTATTTTTCGAAATTGTATGAATACAAATAGCAGCCAAAATATTGATAATATTGAAAAAAAATTACTCTGAAAAGTTTTTATTTTTATGTAGCATATTAAAGTAAAGTTAAGTACGTATTTATAATCATTGTTTTTAAAACGTGTTTTTCGGATCTCTGAGATTATTAACAAACAAAAAACTTATTAATTAATTGTTATAATGTTTTTTTTTCAGTGATAATTACCACACAGCTTTATTTAAAAAGATTTGATTTTACTTATTGCCCTCAAAAGCTTTGAATACCATTGTAAATATTAGCGACACCAGATGAACAGGTGTTTTATCGTTTCGTTTCGTTTTTGGCTATAAAAAGTGGCTAGGAAATATCCATTTCTGCTATTAAAATGCGCACGATTAAATTACCCGCTATTAAAATGCAGTAACCCCTCACCATCATTAATCATCATGGCATATCTGTGCTAAAACATTTTATAAAGATAATTGGTGATGGAACAGGGAGAAGTGGATTCGTGTGGTTCGGGTGAACCTCAGCGACAGCGGCGTCTTGCTCCTTTCTTTTTTGGTTTAGGCATAAGCGCAAGGGAGTTTTATAAGCAAAGTAAAGACGATTGGGTAGACATAAGCAGAGTAGACATTACAATAAATATAAAAGAAAACTGTATTTCCCGGCGTCGAAGATAATAATAAATAAATATAAATAATAAATCTCGAAAGTTTACCCTGCGTCCTACACGTTACTTTTATCTTTGGCCAACTCTAACCTAATTCTGTTTTCTTTCATTTTTCTCTCAACATGTTGCAAGTAAAGATTGGTGGGCATCTTTTAGGGTGGGTCGTCCACGAAGCCGGGGTGGTTAATATGAAAGAAAGTTTTGTACTTCTTCGTTTTCTGTAGATCAATCATATTCAAAACTTCAAAGCAACTTACAATTGGGTAGACATACACGGGGTAGACAATGAATATTAAAGCTTAGTTAATATGAAAGAAAGCTTAATTACTAGGCGGATACAGTTCAGCTATCATTACTTCTATAATGTTAGTGAAGATGTAATCCTTGCCACTGCTCCACATGAACACAGCCAAATACAATAAAGAAGTAAGTTCCTTTGAGCTGGAATAAATTAACCTTACAATAGTAACGAATGGCAGACTGCTCTTCCCCAACCAACTTCCTGTCAGTGTTGCCAACTCAAAACATATTTTCGCGCTAGTTTGACTGCCAAAAAGCGCTGACCTTTAAAATAGCCAGAAATGGCCAAAACCCACCAAAAAGACGCTAAAAATGGTCAGAAATAGCCAAAGATGGTCAAAGATGGCCAGAATGTTTTAGGTGGAAACGCGCTAATTTAGCGCTTTTTGCACTTCAAAAACAAGAAACCCGCTAAATCTAGCGCGAAATGCTGCTTTCTGTTCTAACTTGAACGCTCTTGCGACCAGTGGTGGAAATGTGAGATACGCGTGGGTATGGCGTATACCCACTTCTCAATTTCAGTGTAGGCTATATCGTATCAAAATGGACCAAATATTGGCTATTATTTTGTTTAAGTTTTTTTTAAATTACCCACTGGGTCTTACACTTCGCTAATTCCTGATGGACCTCTCTGTGATCCCCGAGCATAAATCCTAGATAAAGCCTTACCGTATACCTAGTTCTCAAAAGCCATTTCCATTATTACTTGCAACAAGATCACAAGTAACAAGACCAGATTAGTGGATTCGACAATTCAAGTCGTAACATACATGGGCGTCCGCTGCCACTCAAAAGGATATATTCTGAATATAGCTTAGTGGCAACCCTGTTACCAGTAAATAATAGTCTTTTTATATGGGAACATTAAGTTGGGCTTACATAAAACAATTATACTGTACCATCACCCTTTATTGACTATATGGTTCCCACCTTCAAACCCCCACACCCTAGGCGAGAAGACCTCATCTAGGGTGAAGGGGGGGGGTGAGAAATTCCCCGTTTGCTCACTCCCCAGCTGACGTCCTTGGTAACATACTATTGAGAAATGTGCAACAGTATATTATCAAAAGCAGCACTGCGTGTGCGATTATATTGCTGTCACGCCATGGATTTATCTATGTGACGTTAACATAGCAGAAGGCACTCCCAACAGGAACGAAAACGAGAAAGCCGAGGTTGCTTGCGGTGTCGAAAGGGTTAGGGTTAAGAGTTAAGGGTTAGGGGTTAGGATTGAAAAATTGAAAGCTTAAATATATAATGTCCGAGCAGAGGAGTAGCAGAGGGAGGGGGAGCGTCCCCAAATGTTTTATAAATAGCAGTTCACCTACTTATAGATACAAATTGTCAAGATACACCGTTGGAAAGCTGGGGGAATTCTCTTTCTAACGATATATATATATGTATATAGCTCCACAATCCATAGACTTTGGACTGTGTACCGAGGTTTTCTCGTAAAATGCTGAATACCTAGCTTCACTTTTGGGACTGTAACTTTTTAAGCCCAACAGATACAAGCTGATAGAATCCTCCTTCAGACGGTGTATATATATGTATATATCTCCGTCAAGAATTAAATCCACAATCGATATAAAGTTACAATTTCCCTGTAAAACTCTAAATACCTACCTGCATGTTTATGAATTAAATCCATAGACTTTGGCCTATAAAGTATACTTGAAATTTCATTGTAAAATGCTGAAATATCTATAAATTAATTATAATCTTTTTATAAATTAAGTATTTTTGAATTCCCCATGTGTGAAACCCATGATTTAACCCTTTAAAGTACTCAGATATGTCAATTGTTAGACGAGATATGGAATTGGTGTGTGCTGGCGGCCATTTTGGTTTATGCAAATGAGGTAGTTCTTCCCAACTTTTGTTTTCTTGAGAACATCTTTTTTTCTGAAAGAGGACATCCTAAGGAACATTTCGGCACCCTACTCATAGGATCATGGGGTTGGGTGCACGGTAGGCCTTGCTGGCCCCCGGACTAATACGGTTCGTTAACCACCTCTGATTTCGTCCATGCATCTCGTTTGGTTTCTCCCTTCCTCAGATTCCACTCGTTGCCTCCATGTTCACCAAACCTACCCCTCACCAAATGCCACCCCGGTCCCAATACTGGCAAACGATAATGCTTCATCTAAGAAATACAAATTAGATGTGCATTACTCTAATATTTCTGTGCTGTCAAAATTAACCAAGAAATTAACCCCACAAAATATGGAGAAAAGAAACATAAACTTACAGGGAAATTCATTTATGTATGAAGAAGCAGGCGTGTGCGCATAATACATAGGTGTGCATTTATCTCGATAGATAATCGGTACATCAAAAGGAGTGAAAGTTTACCCAGCTATTCAACAGTACACCGTTCCTATACAGATCTTTCGTAAGCCCAAATGACGTAAAGCGCAGAAGCAATTACCATTAATTTATATATATTATATTTGAGCGTTCCCTAACCCCAAAATGGTGATGATGGAATTTTAGGCTGAGTCGTCGGTGGTTGGTGTGGTGGGAGATACGGGAGTCTGGAGTGTAGGAGATAGAGAGGAAGATGGTGCTCGCTGCATCTAAAACGGTTCGCTGCAAAACAAACGCTATTTTTACTTTTCGCCCTTTTTCGTAAAAGCAAAAGTGGCGTAAAACCTGTGATATCTCCCTCTTCTACTGTGGTTAATTATAAAGAGATTAATTTATTATTCAAGGGAAATAAGCCGTGAATGTCTATCGTGTAGAATACATTAGCTTGGTTTCATGATCTGTTTGTTTTCTTGAAGGAGTGAAGCAATAAAGGATTACCTGAGGCCTCACAACTGGATTAAGACTAAAGAATAGAATATTGGCGACGAGGATTGGATTCATGATATGTTTTTTTTCTTTCTTGGAGGAGTGAAGCAATAAAGGATTACCCGAGCCCCCACAACTGGATTAAGACTAAAGAATATAATATTGGCGACGAGGATTGGATTCATGATCTGTGTTTTTCTTTCTTGAAGGAGTGAAGCAATAAAGGATTACCCGAGCCCCCACAACTGGATTAAGACTAAAGAATATAATATTGGCGACGAGGATTGGATTCATGATCTGTTTTTTTCTTGAAGGAGTGAAGCAATAAAGGACTATCCGAGGCCTCACAACTGGATTGAGACTAAAGAATATAATATTGGCGACGAGGATAAATAGAAAGATAAATGCAGAGGATTCCGACCTACGGTAAACTTAACGAATTCGACCCGTGGAACCACTCGAATAGTTTCTACGGGCCAATGGTGTCGAACAGGAAGACAAGGAGAGAGCGATATCAATGGAGCAACAAAAACCTTGAAGACTTGAAACAATCGAGTGAGCCAAACACATTGTGAGTGTAGTCATAAGTCTTAGGATTGACCTTTTCAGAATCGTGAATGCAGACGTGACACTAGGTCCAACTGCGCCCCTCTGCAAATTGTTAAATGTGCGCCCCTCAGAAAAGTAAAAGGTTTAAACGGTAGGTCTGATTGCGCCCCCAGAGCTCCGGCGACCACGCAGTTGCGGGGTCTGCGGGCTCCACGCGCCGCCTTTGAGTGAATGTCATTACTGTCATAAGCGGGGCCACGTTGCTATCGTTTGTCAGAAAAGGCAACAAGACACAAAACAAAATAGAACTTTCTCACCGAGGACAAATTTCCTTTTAAAATGCTGAAATATCTATAAATTAATTATAGTCTTTTTATAAATTAATTAAGTATTTTTGAATTCCTTTAAAGTACTCAGATATGTCAATTGCTAGACGTGATATGGAATTGGTGTGTGCTGGCGGCCATTTTGGTTTATGCAAATGAGGTAGTTCTTCCCAACTTTTGTTTTCTTGGGAACATCTTTTTTCTGAAAGAGGACATCCTAAGGAACATTTCGGTACCCGACTCATTGGATCATGGGGTTGGGTGCACGGTAGGCCTTGCTGGCCCCCGGACTAATACGGTTCGTTAACCACCCCTGATTTCGTCCATGCGTCACGTTTGGTTTCTCCCTTCCTCAGATTCCACTCGTTGCCTCCATGTTCACCAAACCTACCCCTCACCAAATGCCACCCCGGTCCAAATACTGGCAAACGATAATGCTTCATCTAAGAAATACAAATTAGATGTGCATTACTATAATATTTCTGTGCTGTCAAAATTAACCAATAAATTAACCCCACAAAATATGGAGAAAAGAAACATAAACTTACAGGGAAATGCATTTATGTATGAAGAAGCAGGCGTGTGCACATAATACATAGGTGTGCATTTATCTCGATAGATAATCGGTACATCAAAAGGAGTGAAAGTTTACCCAGCTATTCAACAGTACACCGTTCCTATAAAGATCTTTCGTAAGCTCAAATCAGTTATCACCCGACATAGAAGGTGCTACTACTATCCCAGCTCATGAGGACAGCAATACCCTATATTACAAAAGTGAAGGTCCTACCTCAGTGAAACCTATTAAAAATAATTTCCTCATCAATGGTCTGTCTACTTGTCTAATTATTGATAAACAAATCTTTGAATTCATCAAGCAGGATCTATCTACGCTAGACCTGCGACCAGGCGCCGTTAAATTTCACACCGTTACAGGGGAGGTGGTACCACTAGTTGAATATAGTACCAAAAAGCTAATCTCAGAGTCTATGTAGTAGAGGGGAAACAAACAATTTTGATGGGAAGGGATTGGTTACTAATATTGGTTAATAATGAAACTTGACTGGCGAAACATTTTCAAAGTCGATTCTCATGCCAGAGAAAAGCCTGACTGAATTTACTGAAACTTTCGATTTTAACTTCACCCGCTGCCACTTTTCCAGGGGTGGGGGAGTATTTGGAATATGTCTTAGCGGCAAGACTGTTGCCAGTGAAGAATAATACCATCTTTTTTATATGCGTACGTTTGGATTGAGTCCAGTGTTACGACCAGCAAACCAAGAAATTCACCCTGTTCATTAGTAGAGTAGATTTTTCATTGTTGAGCCAACCAAAGAAACTACTATTTTTTTGAAATTGAAGAATAACGCTAAATTCTAAATTTGCTAAAACAGTGACATTTGAAATATTTTATAACCTTCCAGTTTATCAAATATCTAAATATTAATGCAGAAGTACAATAAACTATGAAAATTATTTTCAATTTCAGTGTTCTGGACGCTATGAATGTTAGAATTCTAAAACTTCAAAATTCTTTTTAAAAAACCTTAAAATTAACGTTTTTATGAACATAGATCCGTCTTGTGTATGTCTTCTGATGTTAATTCAGAAGTAATCTTATTAATTTGTATATCGTTTGAAAAGCAATATCTATTTGAAAATTAATATGAGAACATGAACGTCAGCTGCCGCGTTTCCAGGGGGGGTGTATCCAAGTATACCAGCGAGGAATAATACCATATTTTTATATGGGTACATTAAGTTGGGGTTACATAAAACAATTGTACAGCACCATTATCCTTTATTTACTATAAGGTTACAACTTCCAAACCGCCTCATCCTAGGTGAAAAGGCCTGATCTCAAATGCCCCGTTTGCCTCACCCCCTCTAGAGGGCGCCCATGTTGGGCACCATGAAAAATGCTATAGCTCGCATCCATCTAAAAAATTTAGCTAAGCCTAAATCTTTCAAACCACCACCAGTACCCTTATCTTTGAGGGAGCGAATTGAAACGGTCGTTTGGTGGGTTTAGTTATAGTAGAGCCAGTTGAAGTTTTTGAATGGGCCGCCCAAATCGGCCCTATTGTAAAAAGTGACAAGTCTATTCGAATTCGATCACCGTGAACCAAGCATCACAGTTGGATAACTACCCAATTCCCAATTGTCACAAGCATATCAACAAATGCTTTTGGATGAAGAATCAAGAGATTGTCTGACAAGCAATACACACAAAAGAATCTTTCGACTAACACGATTAGCTTATGGAGTTATGGCTGCACTGGTAATGTTATTCTTTGTGAAAAGCATAAAATGCTAGGCAAAATTAATTTTTTATGTCCCCTTTTCAGGTTTTATTTCCAGAGAGTCTATTTTGTAAGGATTGGGTGGAAAATTTGTTTGTTTTTGTTGTTTTTGTTTTGGTCTTTTTATAAAAAGATCAATAGAAAATGAAAGGGAACACAACCTTGTTTTTGTTCTTTTTTCCTTTCAGTTTTTACTCTTTCACACCAAGAAAAAGTTAAAGGTCCCCGGTAGTTATATATACACACATATATATATATATATATATATATATAGAGAGAGAGAGAGAGAGAGAGAGAGGGGGAGGGGATGAGAGAGGGGGAGAGAGAGAGAGTGAGAGAGAGATGGGCCAGAGGGTGTTTGTCTCTCACAACCGATATAATATGCTGAACTACCAGATTGGCAATTAGTTGTTTATTAGGACTGGGAGATACCCGATTTCTTTTTTATTCAAACCATAGAATTCTTAAAAAACGTTATATATTTTCAATAAGTGTATGTTTATATGCAGATTTTGGATTCACTGAGTCAGAACCTTCCCACGCTTGATTTCGGAGTAGTAAAACACACACATAATTGAATTGGACAGATGGTCATGATTATCTAGCCAAAAAGAGACAAAATGTCTGGATGCCAAGATTTGGATGCCAAGATTGGCACCCCAGGGAGAACTCAAGCGACATGTGCTGTTGAATTGACAGTCTCCTGATATCACTTGATGAATTAGATTTTGAGGGGCGGGGGAAAGAACACTAAGAGTGACACGTGATATGGTGGGGCCAATCAGAGCAGTTTTGTCGGCTAAGAAGATTTTCTCTTTTAGTTTTTAATTTCAAATTGTAGTCAGTTAGAAATTGAGATTCGAAGACGCAACAGTCTTTTTCTTCGGGGGCGACCGGGGCCTCAGGCGCCTCGCCTGAGTCGAAGTTGATTGACCGTAACTAAGTAGAGGAGAGAAAAGGAAAATGGATGCATACGGAGTAGATTAGAAAGTCACACGAGATATCTTTAGCCTACTATGTTTTGGTGGCGATCAACCGAACCGGAACTAAACAGGGAGAAAGAAAGAGAGAGACACATTGACTGCAGATCGGGAAAGGTTAGATAGACCATCCATGCGCCACGCGAAGAAAAATAAAGAATTCTTTTTCCACCTAAACTTTAGCCTTGAGTCATGCCTTCTTTCCATAGCACAGAATACGCAACAGAAGACGACAACAACAAAAAGGTATGCCGTATTCTGCTTCCTCTCTTTCGTGTGTACGAACTGTTCGTGGTTATCTGTGATGGGTCAAAGCGGAGTTGTCTCCCGTGAAGGGAGCTCTCCCCATGGTAACTCAGACCTCCCTGCCACCCTCCTAACCCTCATGTGCTGGCAGCCAATCAGGGGCCAGTAAGCCATCACGTGACGGGCGCTAACTTTGAATCAATCTCTTCCTCCCCAGTCCGGCCGAACGCAAAGAAGAGCCGAGTCTCACTCCGCATATTTCCACCCTGGCTCTTAATTTTACATACACATTTTACCATCATTATGAACTCTTTGTCACATACACATTTTAACATAATTATGACAGCAAAACCTTTTACTTACACGGTTGCAAACCTACACTAAAGCAAATACCTGAACAATGGACGTTTACATAAACACACACACATAAACATTAAGTAAATCTACACCCTTGTTTGATTAAATGTCTCGTTTCTTTCCTAGAGGAATGTCTCTCTCGTTTATCATGTGTTGCTGTTCCCTTCCTCTGCCATGGTCGTATTGAAATGGAGTTTGTCTTACCTCACTTTTAAAAATCTTTACTATGGAGAAATCTCATGCTTGAGCTTGCGTTCGCCTACCTCACAGAAGTTCCAAATCCTTGTATGGACTTCTTTCCTCCACAAAACCTCCGGACGCCGGCACCCATCCTCCATATATCAACTCAACCACTTTTGAACGAGCGAGTTGTATATTTGTTTCCGTTGTACTGTTCTCCAGCTGGCCGTTGAATCACAACGAACTTTCTTTTATTCGAGCGTGCACATATGCACACCGAATATGCACGATTATGGTACACAATCGGATCGGTCGTAACTCACTATATTTCAATTGCTGGGGTTTTGTCAACATTATAGCCACATTTCAGCAAAATCGGTCAAGATTTGAGAAAGTTTCCCAATTGTAAAAAAAAACAACAGTTTTTGCTTATAAAATGTAACCAAACAATCATATCGGCCATAACTCGCCATCCCCCAGGTAGAATCTCTCAACAAGCCTACAGAAAACACTTCATTGAAATATATTAAGGAATAACAAAGTTATCCAAAAGGATACAACGATGACAGGCACCCATAGCGAATGAGAGTCCCCGGCTTTTATCCCCGCCGGGGACAAAAGAAGAAAAAATGGATGTTATTTCGATGTTAGTTGGTTGTATGGTCGTTGGAAAATGAGTCTTTATTGCTCTGAGATGAAATTTATTATCCTTGGGAGTCAGGGATAGAAAATAAAAGGACACACCAAAAAGAATTAATGGAGCGAAAGAAAAGAAATAAAGGGGATGAAGAAAATAGAATGAAGAAAAAAGAAAAGGGGGAAGAAAAACAAATCACAAAGAAGAAAAGGGATTGGAGGAGAAAAGAAGGGGAAAAGGGGAGGAATCAAAAGCCGATGGCAAAGTGCAAGTGTGAAAGAAAGAAGGGGAAAAATAGGTGTGATAAAAAGAAAGAGAAAGAATAGGTGTGATAGAGGAGAAAAAAGAAAGAAATAATAGGTGTGATAAAAAGAACGCAGAAGTCTGCTAGGACAGATAAAAGCAAAGTAGGATCAGCAACCGAAAACAACATTAAAACAGACACGTCAGACAGAAAATGAGAGACTTGAGGGTAGACAGATCACAAGAAAGATGTACATTCTGTTACTGACACTTTAACTCCATTATTGTTGACTGATTTACGAGAGAGCTTCTCAACGGTTCCAGGTTCATTCTTACAGAACCAAAATGGTGGAATTACAAGAAAAATTATGGCTACATCCTTTATCTCAGAGGTGTCAAACTCGTTTATTATGGCGGGCCAAATATAATGTGAGTACACAGTTTGCGGGCCAGATAACATAATTACAGGCCTCACCCGTTATAGCGCGGTTCGCGATATAACGAGAGTGGATGATAGACTTTAACATTTTTACTTATAGTATTGCCAACTCATCCAGATAAACCACGAATTAAAAAGAAATGTCATTAAAAGACGTACTTAATAAGTCTAAAATATTAAATTTCTTCAATTTGTATTTACTTTTCTATAACAATGGGCAGGTCCACGAACCTCTCAAAAAAGTGACATCCATTGACAATAAAACTACTCAATCACATATAAGGGGTTAGTTCATTTTTATAACATTTATATCATAAAATGGAGAAGATTTGGAGAAAAATCCGATATAAAAATCAATTTATTCCATTACATAGAAATAGACTTTTTTTAATTAGTTTTGTTTATATAGTTTTGATAATAACTATAGTAAAACCGTTTGAATTGGGTTTTTTGTGGAAAATATACTCGCATTTGAAAAACCTACTGAAATTCAGCTAATTAATGAAATTTAATAAAACTTTCAGAATCTATCCATTGATTTATTTATTTAATTATGAAAAAAAAGACGAGGAATATTTAAAAAAAGGTTTTATGACATTTGATAAATATCAAACGGTTAGCAAAAAGGTGTTTACATGAAAGGAACAGAATATAGGCGAAGATCTTCCCTCGGTAATTAACAGGTTGGAAGAAGAAGGAAGTCAATAAATTGAAACGGAAATTCGACGCCTGTTGACCGAGAATGGAAAATATTCACTTATACAGTTGAAGAAGAAAGAGGTTAGAGTCATGAAGAAGAAAGAGGTTAGAGTCATGAAGAAGAAAGAGGCTAGAGTCATGAAGAAGAAAGTGGTTAGAGTCATGAAGAATGAAATAGTTACTTCATTCGAGGCGAGTTGAGACTTATTGTTGAGATTTGTGTCTTTTTTTTTTCACTGAACCATTTACTAAAAAATCTTCTTTTTTTCCCCGGGCTGCTGTCACAACTCCCGGAACCGCGGTCACGCACACACACACGCACGCACACGCACACACGCACACACGCACACATACACACACAGTGTCGACACCTGCGACTCAAGTAACAATCCTAACACAAAGAAATGTGGATTTATTCTAGTCTCGTTCTCGCGTGAAGCTCTTAAAAACAAGCAAGGAAACACAATCCAGTGTTTATTTACCTTAATTAATCAATATTACATCCTGTACTACCGATCCCGGATGCTTAGCACCTCTTGGTTATGGACCAGTGCATCAAAGTTTGGCACCAAAGACTGAGCTGTAGCCAGATTCAGTGTTGAATTGAGACGCATATCAGTAAGCTGAGACCGGAGCCGAGACTTATTCATGTACATCACAGAAGATACTTGTTCACAAGCATATGTGCTTCCGAACATTGACAAGCGCTTTGAGGCCAAACATTTAATCCTGAGATAATTTGGCCCAAGATATCGATAAAATGTGCCAACATCAGCACTTGAAAACTTCTTCCTCAACACAGAATTACACTGGGGCCCAATTAATTCTAACTGGAAATGTTCTGGTACCATATCAACACTAACAGAGATTGGGCCCCGAAAAATGTAGAAGAATCATTCTCAAGATCTTTAAAATCTGCAAATCTTTCTTGGAACTTATTCATTAACTTGGAAATATTGATGCAGTTCCTTTCTGTGTTGACATTTGCAGGGACTTTAAGCGTGTATTATTACCACCTGATAGTTGACATTCAAAAAGGTTAAGTTTCATCTCAAAGGCACCAATAGAGACATATAAATATAGCTTTGTATTCAGGTAATTTAAGTGTTCTGCAATATCTACCATGGAAGCTAAATCTTGAACCCATTCATTATATTTCAGTTCCAGCACATCCCTTCCTTTCTGTTGCATAAATATTTGTATTTCACATCGCAATTTATAAAATCGCTCTCAGTGTGATATGGCAGTCCATGTTCGCTTTGACTTTCCTCCAAAACGCAGTTGAAATGTCTGTGATTGATCCATGACATTATCCATCTTTAATATTTTACTGCACAGCACTTCCCCATGTATAATGCAATGAACATTATACAATTGATTGTTTGAGTTCACAGTAGTTTTTCCTTTAATTCTGTTGCCACGCCAGCTTTTCTACCAATCATACCAGTGGTGCTCCATTTGTAGCTGGACTCACAGTTTTCACCCAGCCAACACCTATTTTATTCAGTGCCCCTACCAATCTCACAAAGATGTCATCCCCTTTTGCTGTTCCCTTTATTGGTACCAGCTCCACACATTCTTCTGTAACATGCGTATCTTCTTCTGTAACGTTCTTGTGTTTAGTGCCTTTGTTGTTCTTTCTGTTGTAGCTGTGTGAGATTAGAATGCGTTTGATTCACAACCGTGTTTAAGCGTGTTAAGAATTATAATAACAATAACACTGAAAGGAAGATGTAACGTTCTGGTTGTATTTAGTGTCTTTGTTGGTTTTGTTGTTCTTTCTGTTCTAGCTGTGTGAGATTAGAATGCGTTTGATTCATAACCGTGTTTAAGCGTGTTAAGAACTATAATAACAATAACACTGAAAGGGAGATGTAACGTTCTGGTTGTATTTAGTGTCTTTGTTCGCTTTGTTGTTCTTTCTGTTCTAGCTGTGTGAGATTAGAATGCGTTTGATTCATAACCGTGTTTAAGCGTGTTAGGAAAAGAAGATATAACGAAATACACGTGTTGATCAGGGCTATGCCTGTGTAGAACTGCCGCTTTCCCCGTTCCTACTTCCGGTCCGCTCTTTCTGGGACCGGAAACGGAATGGGGGCTGCTGGGAGCTTGCTTCGACATGTTTATTGATTTAACATAACATACATATATATAAACATTACAACCACGTATATAAACTGCAAGTTGTGCTACATCACTTACATGCATCGTTCATCAATTGCAACAGAAAATGCTGTAAAAGACTTAACTTTGTCTTTGAGTTGATTGTTAAGATTCTCTGATAATTCATCAATTCTTTCTGCAACTGTATTCCTTGGGAGGCTTGTTTGCAAATGGTTGACAGTTTATTTCTGCTATTTCATGGCCAATTCTATAACTTGCCATAACTGCAACATCACTTTCTTGATGAACACGTTTAAATACTGACTGTTGGTTTTTAAATGACTGCCACTACTCCTTAAATCTGTCTTCACGTAACTTTCCACTATATTCATATCATACTTCGAAGCATGAGTGTTTGTATAATGCTTTCGAATGTTAACTTCTTTCGCCACAGAACTTGTTGGCTTTCCATTTACTTCAGCAAAAAGGTTTCCCACCTTTCCTGTACCACACGTATCAACTGTTCTTTTCTTCGAAAACATTATTATTTCGCTGCGTTTGGATATATACTTGAGTCGTAAGCGTCAACAAGCGCGTGTGCTCGTGTGTGATGCATTGTAAAGCACAAAATATGACTGAAGCAGCAAATTTGTTACGGGTCACATGTAAGAGGGTGGCGAGCCACGTGTGACCCGCAGGCCTCATGTTTGACACCCCAGCTTTATCTCAAATAAGCTTCTTTTTTTTTACACTCTTTCAAAAATTGTTCATAATCAAATATTGCTGAGTTCATTCGTCTGAATGATTAATGGACCATTGTCAAATATTGACTTTGTGTACAAACAAAGGTTCGATTGTAACTTTACTTATTAAAATAGTACTTATTGCGACCGAGCTGTAGGCGACGACGCTCTTATCAAATGTATTGGTTACGCAACTGCCCCATATCTCGGATACTATTAAAGATAGAAGTATGCGGTTTTCAGTATTCGATAACAAGTGTTTTGGAGATTCATTTAGATTGTTTAAAAACGACTCGGTCCGACACGCTTTTGAAGCTTAATAACTTGCAAGCTAATGAAGATAGAGCTATGGGTTTTCACCAATCGATAGCCCATTATTTTAAGATTCAATGTGACGTTATGGTAGATGTGTGATGTGTAAGTTAACACCAGAACAGAAAATCTTCTCACGGTCAGAAAAATAGCATATATTTCCACCCGGGATATTTCGTGTCAAAGGTCGAACTCGTCTGCTCAGAATTTTAGGAAGTTACCCCATTCCGCGTGACAAACGCATTTCAGGTCATAGGTCAAGTAGCCGCAAGAGGTGGGCGTCGGCCTTGCCCAGAAAGGAATTTTAGGAAGTTTAGAACAGACTACGATTTGATAGATAATGACGAAAGTGGACGAGCTAAAGAATGACATTTGATTAAAAGCAGATGTTTTTGAAGAGCAAGTTAGCGCGGATCGGGGACTTATTATTCAAAAAGATAATTAAGTGGAAGTAGGGACGAAGAAGGGACCGGATTACCACGGATCAAAGATGTGATTATAGATAACGATATTAGCGAAAGGAGGAACCAGAATCACACAGGCTTAAAATAGGACCCATTTTCATTGTCAGAGACATGTACAGGCGGCAGAGGTGTTCACGTCCTGTGGTTCAACTACCCAGGTCTGCCATACC
>VCCN01005300.1:582960-593330 GCA_006491835.1 Architeuthis dux | reverse complement strand
AGAGCAATGCTAGGGATAACTCTAAGAGATAGAAAAAGATGATGATATAATCAAATGATGGATAATTTTATATCCGACAGAATATCATAATTATAAAGACATTTATTAGTTGAGAACCTATATTTGCCCGGCACCGGTGTGAGCGACTGCTAAACGAGCGGCCTAAATCGCAAATGTAAATAAAGAAAAAAACTTAAAGCTGCAAGAAGTGTTAAATTATTAGAAACCGTCAACCAAAATAGCGAAACAGTCAACATAGGTTTCTTCAGTTTCCAAGCTGGTCCGGCTGGCTGGCTATGTATGTATCGCGCGTACAGGCCGCACCAATGGAGCTAGAGGACTAAAAATGTAAACATGTACTCCTTATTATTTTTTTTGTTTTTTGAAAATTCACCCCTAAATAGGTTTTTAGTGGGGAGGGGTCCAATTTGCAATGTAAATTTATGCTAAATTGATCACCTAGTTTGTGACCGGCAGCATTGAAATTTCAGACTTTTTTAGTGATCACTGCCAAACAAAAGGTGAAAGAAGTAACTTATTTATTGCTCACCCCCACTACACAACACAGCATGCTGCCAAAAGACGTTGATCACGTGACGGTTTCTATTGAGTGATTAATTTTATGATTCGTCTCTTACTGGGTTTGCGAATAAGCATGGAAAAAGGATAACAGACCATTGTACAATGCAAGAATACCTCCATCTGAGTGGGTAGCCATATATCTTAATAAACTGGACACAGAAGAAATTTAAGATGGACATTCACTTTGTCATTGAAACCGGAAGCTGGACCGAAGCCCCCCAAAAGGAGAGAAATTGCAATTAAGTCAGAATCAAATCAAATTAAAGAATAATTTGAAAAAAATAAACAGCAACAATAGTTTGAAAGAGTACCTCACAGCCAAAATTAATAATCTATTCATGGGGTAATGGAAGCAAAACAACACTTGATGCCGGTCGCTGAAAAAAGAAAAAACATGGAAGAGGACTTCAGCTTTTTCTTCCCTCTCCCTCTCTCCCACTGTGCCGTGTCCCTTTAGGACGTGGGCGATGAAGGTTCTCCATAGTTTCCTTTCTTTTGTCGCTTCTAGCTACTTTACAAGGGATGAACTGAACTGATTAGACTGAAGAAAAAATAGCCCAAGTATCGAGCCAAGAAAAGGATTTGTGGAAAGAAAAGTGAAGAATGTGGTAATTACTGAAAAAAAATGATTGCTTCTTCAAGGCCATCAAATCTGAAAGGAAAACCCCGAAAGGTGAAAAGAAGTCTCTGGTTCTTCTACTTCTTTTTGGTTTTGTCATCTTTATTTTTGTTTCTTTTTCTTTTTCTATTTCTTTTTGCTGTTGTTTTATTCTTTTTCTCTTTCTTTTGAGTTTGTCATCTTTTTCTTTTTTTTTGTTTCTTCTTCTTTTTCTCCTTCTTTTGGGTTTTGTCTTATTTTCTCTTTCTTTTTGGTTTTGTCATATTTTTCTTCAATTTTGTTTCTTTTTTCTCCTTCTTTTTGGTGTTGTTTTCTTCTTTTTTCCTTCTTTTTTATGTTTTCTTCTTTTTCTACCTCTTTTTGATTTTGTCATCTTTTTCTTCATTTTTTTGGTTTTGTCTTGTTTTTCTCCTTCTTTCTTATGTTGTTTTCTTCTTTTTCTCCCTCTTTTTGGTTTTGTCATCTTTTTCTTCTTTTTTGTTTCTTCTTCTTTTACTCCTTCTTTTTGGCGTTGTCTTCTTTTTCTCCTTCTTTTTGGTTTTGTCATTTTTTTTGTTACTTCTTTTTCTCCTTCTTTTTGGTGTTGTTTTCTTCTTTTTCTCTTTCTTTTTGGTTTGTCATCTTTTTCTTCTTTTTTGTTTCTTCTTTTTCTCCTTTTTGATTTTGTCTTCTTCTTTTTCTCCTTCTTTCTTGTATTGTCATCATTTTCTTCGCTTTTGTTTCTTCTTCTTTTTCTCTTTCATTTACCAGCTTTTAAGAAATTCATTTCCTTCGTTGTTGAAGCAGCCAATTTCCCTTTGGAAATGTATCAATGCGACTGAACTTACCTGCATTTCATCTCCAGCCACTACATACACGTTACCTCTTGCTTTTCAAACGTTCGCTTGAGGCCACGTCTTTCGCTTCCATGAAAAACCTACACTTATACAGATTTCCCCTGCTATCTGAAACAGCTAAAGCGAATAAGCAATTGTCACTAATTTATATGCCAACATTTTTTGAGCGCTCCCAGACTCAAAAAATAACCTTCATCTATGTCTGCCCGCTTCAATGTCGATGGTCAAGGTTTGTTGCCTGCTTTGGCTGATGCGGAAGGCTTGAAATATAGTATACTTGACTGCTTGGCCTTTTCTATAATACAATTCTTTGCAGCCACTCATCCTGCAATTCTGCCCTCAACCAACTGTTCAAAATTAAAGCCATACTTTTCAGCAATCATTGCAGCACTGTTGATCATACCAAAAATCTCATGCAAGGTTATTTTGGGGTCTGGGAACGTTCAAAGAGTTTTCTATATATAGTTTATATAAGTTAAAGGTATTTGCTTCTTTGCTTTATGACATTTTGGCCCACAAAAGTGTTTTATAGAACGTTCTACTTTCGGATACTGTACACCTTTAAACATAAACCCACGATTAACCCTTTATAGGGTTATAATCCTTAATACTTTATAAGGTTTATAATCCTTAATACTTTATAGGGTTATAATCCTTAATAAGGCACACCTAAAAATATTTTACATATAAAAACAACATTTTTGTATGTTAAACTAGACAAGATATTTTCAGCAAGTTTTCTGAAATCTTTTTGTTTATGGGGCAAAACCCCCTCTGATGAAGTGATCATATATGGTGCCTCACCCAAAAAGAGACCCAAAATGGAAAACATAAACAAAATTAAAAATTAAAGTAGAAAGTTAAATAAAACATAGAATTAAAGAATAACATTCAATATAATGAATAGATACAAAAAAATTGATATTGACAAAAAAAATAACACCTTGATTTTTAAATGTATTTATGCCAAAAACAGGCTATTTTAATGGGGTGTGGCATGCCTCAAAATTTGTTGATTGCCGCTTTAGTAGAGATAGTAATGTGCTTACCAGCCATGACTTACGGATGTAAAACATGGAAACTAACAAAATGAGCTGAAAACCAACTTAGAATAGCACAGAGAGACATGGAAAGAGCAATGCTAGGAATAACTCTAAGAGATAGAAAAAGATCAACATGGATCAGAGGGAGATGGGCTGGTCACCTAGCAAGAAGAGATGACAATAGATGCGCAAAAATACTAACCAACTGGTGCCCATGGGACAATAAACGCAGTAGAAAAAGACCAGAGACAAGATGGAGGGACAAGATAGAACGTTTGCGGGTAGGATGTGGCAGAGGTTAGCACAATCTAGGTCGTCATGGAAGGAAATGGCAGCTGATTTCTTTTCATAGGTCAGTCCTTAAGTTGGTGAAGCACTTTCCTCAACAGCTGTTTTTACTGGGTCGCAGCATATTCACCGGCAACAATTCATGACAACAATTCACCGACAGAAATTGCTTCATGACTGCAACGTCCGACGTGAAATCTTTTTCAAAGACAAACATCTCCGTTTCTAAACATGAAAAATATAATTTGTAGATTCAAAAATCTTCCATTCATTTTTTAAAAATAATTCGAATAATAGTATAAATATTTCTTGCAATAAAAATAATACTTATACAAGTTTTTAATTTTTTTTCTTGTCACGTATCTCTTTTTTGTCAAAAGTTTGATAAGTACATAAATAGCTGAAAACGGCATGGGGCCTGTGCCGAACAATTGCTAAATCTTTAATATATTTTCATTCCAGTAAATTCTTTTTAATTCTTAACCTTTTTGTAAGTTTAAAGATCTCAGTAAATATGTATGTCGGTGAATTGGATCTCGATGAATTTTACATCTCGATAAATGTCTGTAATTTGCTGTTGGCGAATTGTTGTCGGTAAATATGCCGGCTCCCATTTTTACTACCAAAAACTAGTGACCAATAAACTTACATTGCATATTGAACTGCCCTCTAAAAACCTTTTATGGGGGAATTTTAAAAAAAAATCAAACATTTTCCCTATTCATTGAGTGTGTGCAAACTGTCAAGTTTCTTTTATGAAAAGTTAGGACTGGGCGAAGATAGATACATAGATAGATATAAATGTCAGTACACATGAATAACCTAAACCCAGCAATAAACCAGTGTTGTGGGTAGCGGTGATTAACAATTCAGATTTCAATTGCAACTTGTGCAGAGTGACATGTGTAAGGTTTCTAGCTTGAAGTAATGAACCTCACTAACCCGTTTACAAGAGCTGAAAACCAACAGGACTTCTGATCTTGAGTGATGAACTCTAACCACCTGGGTTTTCATCTGACAAAAGTGGCTTCTGCAGCAGATGATTGACCATTGCTTCATGACTGTAACGTCCAACGTGATTTTTTTTCTACATTTAAAAAAAACAAAACTTTTTTCAACAAATGGGTCTGATTTTGAAAACAGGCTGATTTAGGGCTGTTTCTGCGTGAGTTTTGTCTTTCTAAATTCCCCCTAAATAGTTGTTTAGTTCAATTTACAATGTAGGTTTATGCTGAATTGATGCCTTAGTTTGTGTCCTCTTGTTTTTTATGGAAAATTAACACTTTTTTAGTCATCACAGCCCAACAAAAGGCGAGAGAAGTCAGTCCTTTGAATCCTTCTTTTGAACCACAAATAATGTCCATATCCATTCTTGTACCTTTTACCTATTGATTTAGCATCAGCCACACATGTAATTCCATGGTCTCTAATCACAGGTCCGTGGACCGATACCAGGCCGCAAAGCATGTGCTACCAGGCCAAGAGGAAACAATATTATTTGGCAATATGTAACGATATGAATGAGCTGTAAATTAATTTCCTTTGATCTTAATATTAAATTTGTTAGATAAACCCTTTTAGAAACAAAATTGAGAGTATTAACCACTTATAAGTGACTTATGGTTGACTTGTCACCTACGGCTGCATAATATCAGCCATGACTTACGGATGCAAAACAATGTAAAAATCTTCACAGTTTATGTAAGTTCACTTATATTGTGCACGCATTAATTCCCTTTGTCTGATAGTTGCACAACATGTGTGTGCGCACATGCACATAACTTAGAGCAGTGGGGCCCATGGGCGCCATGATGCCCGCCGACCCGTATATATTTTTAATACTAACATTTAAAGTATACAACGGTTGCATAATACCAGCCATGACATACGGATGCAAATAATGGAAATTAATAAAACGAGCTGAAAACCAACTTAGAATAGAGAGCCATGGAAAGAGCAATGCTAGGGATAACTCTAAGAGAAAAAGATCAACATGGATCAGAGAGAGTGAAGGATATTATACAAATAATTAAGCAGCAAAAATGTGGATGGGCTGATCACCTAGCAAGAAGAAATGACAATAGATAGGGGGAAAGTCTAACCGATTGGTGCCCATGGGACAGTAAACACTGTAGAAAAAGACCAGATACAAGATGGAGAGATGAGATAGAAAAGTTTGCCGGTAAGACGTGGCAGAGGTTAGCACAAGATAGGTCGTCATGGAAGGAGATGGGAAAGGCCTTTTGTCCAGCAGTGTACCTATAACGACTGAAGAAGAAGAAGAAGAAGAAGAAGAAGAAGAAGAAGAAGAAGAAGAAGAAGAAGAAGAAGAAGAAGAAGAAGAAACCAGCTGACGGTGCAAAAACGGTTTGGGACCCCTGAAGTAATTAATTACATTTGCAAGAAATTCATTGTTGGCTGTACAACATTTCAGCCACGTATATCAAATCAATAGGCATCAATTATATGTCACAATGGCAAAGAAAGAAATATTCATAAGAACAGACAAGGTAAACTGATTAGACATACACGGACCCAGCACCAAAGTCTACCGACAAAAAGGCGTGATGATTACGAATAAAAAGGTGTTGAAATTTTCTTTGAGTAGACAAACGGATTCCACGTAAAGAATATTAATTAATTAAACAAGCAGAAAATATGATGGAATTTATCTAGTGAATAAAAAAAGTAGATCAGTAAACAATAAGAAAGAAAGAAAGAAAGAACATGAAAAGAAAGAAAGAAAGAAAGAAGGCACATGAAAAAGAAAGAAAGAAAGAATGAAAGAAAGGATATAAAAAAAGAAAGGACTTGAAAAGAAAGAAAGAAAGAAAGAAGGCACATGAAAAAGAAAGAAAGAAAGAATGAAAGAAATGATATAAAAAAAGAAAGGACTTGAAAAGAAAGAAAGAAGGCACATGAAAAAGAAAGAAAGAAAGAATGAAAGAAAGGATATAAAAAAAAGAAAGGACTTGAAAAGAAAGAAAGAAAGAAAGAAGGCACATGAAAAAGAAAGAAAGAATGAAAGAAAGGATATAAAAAAAGAAAGGACTTGAAAAGAAAGAAAGAAAGCATGGTTAAAAAGTGGGAAGCTGATTTGAACGATGGGCTATATTGTTGGCGGAGCCAGGTCAGAAATTTGGTGTGTGTGGGGGGGGGGGTCCCAGGCAGTGTTGCCAACTCAGAAAATTGTTTTCCTGCTAAATCAACCTCAACAAAGCGTAAAAAATCTGCCAAAATGTACTAAAAACATTGTTAGCAATCTTATGACCAATTAAATGGCTGAAATGGCTAGATTAGTCTGCAAAAATTGCTAAAGAAATTGCGCTAAGAAGAGTTAAAAATGGCGCTACTCATTGGATTTTTGCACTAGCAAAACAAGAAATGCATTACATTTAGCAAGAAGAGCGTTAAATTGGTAACACTGGGTCCTGGTCAAGTTTTCAGTTGCGATTCAGGGATGAAGTGTCTGGAAGCTGGCGCATTTTAGAATCGAGAAATATGTTTATTTTTTAAAATATTTAGTGAGACACAAAACATTTTTATTATTATATACACACCTCAGAAAAGTGCTGTTAAGTAAATATTCTCTTATCTGATTGGGTTATTCCCCTTAGACAGAAGAGCGCTAATTGACTTCCGGTAAGGCACCACTGTTTATGTTCTGGGTCGAGGGAAGCCATACTGGTTTTAAGAGATTGAGAAGACACACATGTCGTTGATCGCGGTCATTGTAAATGTATGAATAAATTGGATCTGTGTGAGTACGTCTTTTGTTGCATTTTAAATCTGTTAATATCTGTCATAATAATCTTTACAGTGTATATCTATGTAATCATTTAAATTAATATATATAATAGGTCTGTTTAGTCACTCTATAGAAACCTCATCTTTTGGCAGCATACGTTGTTGGGGATTACCAATTATAAAATGGGGAAAAGAGGTGATCAATGAATAAGTTACTTCTCTCACCTTTTGTTGGGCAGTGATCTCTTAAAAGTCTGAATTTTCAACAAGCAAAAAAGAGTGAATGCTGTTGGACACAAACTGAGGGACCAATTTAGCATAAACTTACATTGTAAATTGAACCCCCTCCACTAAAAACCTATTCATGGGGAGAATCTTCAAAAATCAAAAAATTGGTTGACAGTTTCTAATATGATTTGAATATGGATGAATAAATATGCTGTTTAGAAGCAGAACGAGCCCAGCCTCTGTAATTTGAAATTCGCTGCCAGAAATAAGTGAAGCAAGAGGAATGAGTTGCTTTTGGCTTACCCTTTGAGCTGTCTAAATGATGACAACTCTGCCAGAACTGCTGCCTAAAACCTTTATGTGCTTACTATGAAAACTGGACAAGGGTTTTTGTCTTGCTGATTGCAGCAGACATTTTTGAGGAAATTGGCATTCGTATCAAAAGCCAGAAAATACTCCAGGCATTGTCACAGAACTCTTTTATTCTTGTTCTTCTTCTATCTCAGTCCCATTGATACCATTCTCCTTTCCAATTTCAAAGGTACCATTCTTGGGAAGGCAGCTTCAGAACTTGCGGAAATTGGGACTTCTTTTACCAAAACTTTTTCACAAGGCTGATATGATGGTCATTGCATATTCAGCACATAATATCACAAAAAGTTAGGGTCTGTCCACACGATATCTCCAAAAGTTCTCAATGTATTTCAATGAGATTTTGTGGAAGGGTGGAACAGTGATTATATTTGGGTGCAGATCCATATGCAATTACCCCCGCTGGTGTTGGTAGAGGTATGTGCTCTCTGAGTTTCTAGTTCTCAATAGGGATATCCCTCATTATAATTTTTATATATATTACATTACAATGCATCTTATGAAGTTCATAGCATACACAACTCTCAATAAGGATATCCCTCATTATAATCTTTATATATATTACATTACAATGTATCTTATGAAGTTCATTGCATACACAACTCTCAATAAGGATATCCCTAATTATAATCTTTATATATATTACATTACAATGTATCTTATGAAGTTCATAGCATACACAACTCTCAATAGGGATATCCCTCATTATAATCTTTATATATATTACATTACAATGCATCTCATGAAAGTCATAGCATACACAACTCTCAATAGGGATATCCCTCATTATAATCTTTATATATAGTACATTACAATGCATCTTATGAAGTTCATAGCATACACAACTTTCAATAGGGATATCCCTCATTATAATCTTTATATATATTACATTACAATGCATCTTATGAAGTTCATAGCATACACAACTCTCAATAGGGATATCCCTCATTATAATCTTTATATATAATACATTACAAGGCATCTCATGAAAGTCATAGCATACACAACTCTCGATAAGGATATCCCTAAATATAATCTTTATATACACGTGCACAGGGTTGAGCCCCTTCCCTTTTCATATTTGGGTGCAGTTATATAGTTATCATCTAAGTCCGCTCGTATAGTGTAATGGTTAACACGTCTGCCTCACATGCAGAAGGTCCTGGTATGAGCAAAGAATGAGGAAAACTCTTCATTAGGACAAATTTCCCTGTGCACTCAGCAGCTAATTGAGTACACTCTAAGCTGTGAGATTAGGGTGGAAAAGAAAGAAAAGGTTAATGCTCCTAGATCAAAATACTGCACGAGTATCACCTCTCCCAAATTGTTGGGCGGAAACCAGGCTTTTCTCTGTGTGTACAGGGTGTCCTCCAAAGTGTATATACACTTTATCAGCCTCATAACTCAGTAATGGTTTTTCTTTCACAGAAATTTGATACAAAGAATTTTGAGCTGTGGAATGTTATTTTAAGTCAATGAATGTACCTATTACTTATATTCAGATAATCACCTTCTCTCATTATGTCTGTATGTGTGTGTATACAGTGTGTGTGCGTGTGTGTGTATACAGTGTGTGTGCATATGTTCACTTGAATAGTGTAATGGTTAGCACGTCTGCCTCACACGCAGAAGGTACCAGGTTCAATTCCCAGTATGAGCGTAGAGTGTGGAAAACTCTTCATTTGGACAAATTTCAATGTGTAACTAATTGAGTACACTCTAAGCTGTATGATTAGGGTGGAAAAGAAAGAAAAAGGTAATCCTCCTAGATCAGAATACTGCACGAGCATCACCTCTCCCAAATTGTTGGGCGTAAACCAGGCTTTTCTCTTTCTCTATCATATATTACTTTAATTAGTGATATTTTTACCAGACAATTATAGATGCCTTATTACATATGTGATTTTTACATTTGTAAATATTTTTGTTTCATATTTGCATAAAGGCATATAAGCAGTGCGTTGCTGGGGGTGGTCAATTCTAAATTGTTCCCCAGGCCCCCCAATGGAGGGGGCCCCCAAAAGCTTTATGAATAGTAGTTCACCTACTGCATTTCTACTAATATTATACAATGTTGGAGGGGGGGGCCCTCAAAGAGCTAAGTTCACCAGCTTTTGAGAGGTCTGCCCACAGACATGTAAAACCTTTGTGGACCTTCAGGTGTTCGCAGCCCCCAGGTTGGGAATTGAGCACCCTCCCTTCTGAGCCCCTGCTCTTCTGTGCACGTCACCGAGTCTGTACATAGATTAATATAGAAAGTATCTTATGAAAGTCCTTGCATGTATAACTCTTGATAGTGACATTCCAAATTATAATCTGTACATAGATTATATTAGAGTGCATCACTTGAGGGTCATTGCATATGAAACTCAATAGAAACATCTCTAGTTATAATCCTTACATAGTTATAATCCTTACATAGATGACATTACAACACATTATCTGAAGGTGATTGCATATCCAACTCTCAATAGTGACTTCCCTAGTTATAATCTGTACATAGATTACTAAGAAAGCATCTCATGATGCTGGTTTATTTATTTATTTACACGATTCTGGCCACTCGTTTCACAACCGAGTCAAATTGGTGCTGAGTAAATATATATTCCTAATAAAAAAAGAATTATCTTTAGAATTATCACATATATATATATA
>VCCN01005300.1:401600-414204 GCA_006491835.1 Architeuthis dux | reverse complement strand
AATGTCTGCCTTATATCCAAATATGTAGAAAGCAATATTTAATTTGCTGCTGCCTTTCCCTGCCTCATATCTTGTTGAATTCGGTTTTAGTGCTGTGAACCATTTTATCACCAAACAGAGAAATTGTCTGAAAATCACTGAAAGAGGAGACCTTTACTTGTTCCTTGTCAAAATTGAACCAGACATCAACCATTTATTTTCCCAGCTTCCGACTCAAGGATCTCATTGAATTAAAAGTAACTGCTGAATAAATGAAAAGATATCATTTAATTTGTTTTTTTCTAACAGTTTTATCAACCCTAACCCTAACAACTAACCCCAAAACAACTAACCCTAACAACTAACCCTAAATTACATCATTTTAGTTGTTCTGAAATGAATTAGTAGCAAGCAGCAACCCTGTGCCCATTAATCAACAAACTTAGCATTTCATCGAAGACCATGCAGATGCCATCTATAAAGCATTAATAATCTTTTGCAATTTTTCTGAAATCTTTTATGCCAAATTTTACTGGAAAAAAGTGCATTCTATAGTTGTTGAGAATTTAATAAATGACATATTAATTGTAAAGCTATGTTCAACATTCAGTAAAACAATTACTGGTTTTAGTATAAACATAAGATTTTTTTTAAGTAATTGTCTTTTTCTCATTCCTGACGTGATTTTGTTGCAATAAAGTATTTTAAATTGGAATGTACTATTTTTTATTATGGTTAATAGTGCGTTAGTACAAAGATTGCCAACCAAAACAGAGGCTTTTATTTACATTACTAGTTAATACCTGTGAAAAAGATTCACAAATGCATTTGAATTTCTATGAAACTATTTTCTAAGAAAAAATAATAGCAAATTTGTTTCAGTTGAAGGGTCCATAGTTTCAATTGGTGGGAAGGAGGTAAATTTATCAGCAACATTTTTACACCTGAGTGAGAGAGTCAAGTGTTACGGACAGCAAACCAAGAAAATCGCTGTTCATTATATAAGTATAGTAACTTAGCATGACTTGGTATCAGAACATCTATACTGGGAGATCCGATGAGGTTTGAACTCACAAAAAATGGCCAACAAGATTGGCTTGCTGAGAATTGCTATACAATATCTGTTCTCATCTGTTGTTTTTCTTTTCAAATAACTCATTAATCCCAGTGGAAGAAAAATCACGCATACATTTAGTGTAAGCTTGGTTTAATGACAAATATTAAAAGATTAAAAATGCAACAAAAGATTATGTACTTACAGGTCCTTTTATTCAAATAACTGACCGTGGTCAACTAAACACGTGTGTCCTTCTGAGCTCTTTATTCTACTAATTAACACAATACAATAATGGCTGCAGGTTGACCAGAACGTGAAACAGCGCCCCCTAGCAGAATTCTTCTGCCTATGGGGAATAACTCATAATACTTAACATTTTGATTGGGATTTTTTTTATAGTATTAGTTTACCAGTTTTTTTTTTATTAGTTTACCAGGAATAGTGCATAGTTTGAAACAGTGGTCAGGAAGTATTTTTTTCAGCAAAACATTAACCTCCCCCGTGGAAATGTCCAGTGTTACGACTAACAAACACTGTTAATTATTCGAGTAGATTGTCTTAATATATGATAAATACGTTTTATATTTATTTTTTGGAGACTTTATATGAGTTTTTGGAGCATATACTTACCCAGTTAGCTTGAAATGAAATCTACACAATTTTAGCCATTTTTGTATAAATCTAGCCACTCTTAGCCATTTAAAATGACCGTTAAGTGGCTAACTTGATTAAAAATATTAGTGGGCGGTACAGAATTTACCCTCACAAAAGTGGGCGGTACAGAAATTTACCCTCACAAAAGTGGGCGGTACAGAAATTTACCCTTACAAAAGTGGGCGGTACAGAAATTTACCGACAAAAGTGGGCGGTACAGAAATTGACTCTCACAAAAGTGGGCGGTACAGAAATTGACCCTCACAAAAGTGGTCGCTAGGCATAAAAAGGGTTGGTGACCGCTGGTCCACATGATGGCCTGCAACAAAACACCAGGAAATGATCAGGTCACTGAAGCAGAGAATATCTGTATCATTCCCTCTTGGATATTCTTTGATTATTTTCTGGTAGAAACTGTCAACCAAAACTGTCATCAAAACTGTCAACATGTTTCTTCAGTTTTTAAGTTGGTCTGGTTGGCTGGCTATGTATTGCGTATACAGGCTGCACCAATCGAGCTAGATGGCTGAAAATTTTAATATTTACTCCTTATTAGAAAAAAAAAAACGTTTATTTTTTTGTTTTTTTTAAATATCCCCCTAAATAAGTTTTTAGTGGGGGTTCAATATGCAATATATGGTTATGCCAAATTGGTACCTTAGTTTGTGTCCTGAAGCATTCAGGCTTCTTTTTTGAAAATTCAGACTTTTTTAGTGATAACTGCCCAACAAAAAGCGAGAGAAGTAACTTAATCATTGATCACCCCTTTTTCCAATTTTTTTAATTGATCACCTCTGACACGGCATGCTGCCAAACGACATTGGACACATGACGGTTTCTATTGAGTGACTAACCAGTCCTGTTCTGTCGTCTGGTTTCTTTTCAGGCATTTCTGTAATTGCAAATCTTGGACTCCATTTCTCTGTTTCCTATTAATAACATTCCTTCATTTTCATTGCTTCTGTAGCAAGCCATAAAGTATGTGATTACCTTTCCAAAGCTGGTGGTTCCACCATCTTTTTCACCTTTTGTTGATAAGTGTTCATACTTAAGGTAAATTAGCATTCCTATATATTTACCTGAAATATGGATAAAGCAGCCTGCGTATACATCTATATAGGCATGTATGTGTATTTATGTATAAGTCTGTGCAAGCTTTCTTCATACTAGCAGAACACTTTTGTGTCATGAGATACAATAATGAGGTCTCCAGCAGTTGACATGGCAAAGAGGAGCAAGAAGCCAGTTCAAGCTGAGACAATGCTAACTTTTCATTCTCAAAGCCAATCTATGGTTTCACTTAATGAAATACCCACACTATCTTATTCAAAATGGCCAGAGATCAGCAAAGTCATACACTCACAAGACTTTACTGATCTCAGCGAATTCAAAGAGAGATAGATGAAATGTAACAAAAGTAAGAAGTGCTTTCTCGTGACTTTAATGTTTTGTTCTTTTTATGATTACATTAGGTCTGTCGCCAAGGGGGGGGGCCTGGCCCCTGCTGGAAATCATTTGCCTAGGTGAATGTGATGTGAATAATTTTTGTGCTAATCTTTACATCATAACTATTTCAGCAACACTGAGCACTTCTATTCACGCCACCCCCCCCCCCTGCTGTACCCTGGCAACAGGCCTGGGTTACATGATCATCATAATCTGGTTCTGTAACTGTTGCTAGTAATAAAACTCTTGCAATATTTGTATTATTATCTACATTACAGTGATTATTTATAATGATTATTTATAGTGATTATTTATAGTGATTATTTATAGTGATTATTCATAGTGATTATTTATAGTGATTATTTATAATGATTATTTATAATGATTATTTATAGTGATTATTCATAGTGATTATTTATAATGATTATTTATAGTGATTATTTATAGTGATTATTTATAGTGATTATTTATATATCCACATTATAGAGGTAATTAACAGGAATGTTTTAACTGTTATTTTGCTAATTAATTTAGTAATAATGAGATTCAGCAATATAAAAATATGAAGGCATATTTTCAAATTTTTAGAGCTTCCAATTTGTAAAAATTGTAAATATAAGTCAGTATAAACTATTTTTGCTTTTGCTTAATAAATGAAGTACAAAAAGCAATAAATGTCTTATAATAAATGAAATATAATAGCCTTATTCTGTAAGGTAGTTTGCCTTGATACCTGACCAGTGACAAGGACAATTTTCATAAATTGATGTTCTTTATTTCCATGTGGAGTTATTTCAAGAGATATGTGAAATGTCTGGCGAGACACGGGAAATGCTGACTTGACAGATGAACAGATTGATCCATCTGTTCAAAGTCATCAAACTTTTATATAGCAATAATTCTCGAAAAGGAAGAGGGGATGGAGAGAGCCGAGTTCAAAAAGAATAAATGTTTCCCCTGGAAGTGGTCAGGACGGAAGAAGCAAAGCAAATCTCTTACCTTTGTCTTTTGACGTCGGTGGGTATAACATTTGAGGTTTGAGAAGACTTGCTGTCTCGCAACTTGTAGACATTTAGGTCTCTCGTCTGGTAACTGGATAGCAGTGGAGGGTAACGAAAAACACTCTCTACACAGGGGGTTGGTATTTTATCCAGGCGACGATCCTCTAACATAGCATTGTAGCAAATAACAACAGTAACGACATGTGTACAGTGTAGCACAGTTTATGTCTTGCCCAGGACAATGACAAAGTGTGGGACAGTTATTATGTTTTGCCCAGGACGATGACAAAAATGAGGTGCAGTTTATGTCTTTCCCAGGACGATGACAAAGAAGTAGTTTAAGGTCCTGCTTAGACCATATACAGATTATATGGCACGGAGGAGAGAGAGGGGAGAGTCTTGCCCAGGACTCCACACAGTTGGGCTTTAGGCTGGGAGCAGGCTGGGTCTCCTCCGTCGTCGTTGTCTTGTCCGCAGGTCGAGCAATATTTTTGCCTCCAGGGTGGAGCTTCTTCCAATCAGCTCAATCAGTAGAGCAGAACCTGCATATAAGGTTTCTTTCAGGGTGGATGCGGGTTCGATTCAGGCATGGAGCTCGCACCAGCGCAGGGTAAATATAGGTTCTCAACTAATAAATGTCTTTATAATTATCATATTCTGTCGGGTATAAAATCATCCATGACAGTGCTGCCTTTTGGAAACTCCAAGAAAATGTTTGGAAGTGGAGTGGAATCAGCCTTACCACTAAGTTGATGGTCCCCTGTGCAATAGTTCTCACCACTCTCCTGTAGGCCTCTGAGACCTGGAGTGTCTGTAGGAGACACGCCAAGCAGCTCAACCACTTGATGTGGTTCATTTGGGCGTGGTTTGTGTATTTACAAATGAAGCACGGACACCCATTAGACAAATCAGCTAGCCATCCAGAAAACAGCAAACTAGATTTATAAAAACAATTGGAAATAACACTCAAAAGTTCATTGTGAAAATCTATATGTGAAACCGGCAGTACCGCTTGTAACGAACCATTAAAAATCTATTCCCACATATATATTTTTAGAAATACTCCTTCCTCTTCCTCTTCTAAATGCAATCTGCTAACAACAAAGAAAATTTCTACTCTTCATGTGAAGAGAGAGAAAAAAAAGTTAATATCCATTTTTTCCCTAAAGCATTCCTTCCCTTTGTTCATTACCAAAGAATGAACTGGAAAACAAATATCCTTCATTTTCTTTCTTTTGATGTTTTTGAAGAGTCGGTTTTAGGAATCGGCAAGTTGGCTTGTGTCTGTTTGCCGTTTGGCTCACAAAGGGAACTGCTCACAAAAGGTATTGGCAAGAGTTCATGCTACATTCGGTTTTCACATGCTGTTCTACTTTCCTGAAACTTTGGGTAACCCCTTGTATGCCTGGTGATAGTCATGGTTGAATTGTATATAATCTGTGACTGCAGGGGTGGATCTAGGATTTCGAGCAGAAATTGAGGGAGGGAGGGTGAAAAAGATTGTTTTTTTAAATAAATAAATATAGGCTGCAGATTTATTGATGCAGCCTAATATAATCTGCTAACAACAAAAGAAATGTTCTACTCTTCATAAAAAGATACAAAAAAGAAGTTAATATCCAGTTTTCCTTAAGGCATTCCTTCCTTCTATTCATTACCAAGGAATGAACTGGAAAAAATATCCTTCATTTTCTTTTAATGTTTTTGAGGAGTCAGTTTTTGGAATCAGCAAGTTGGCTTGTGTCTCCCCAATGGCATTTATTGGTGCAGAATAATATTAGTTTGGTATTTATTAAATTCATATTGAACATGATCCACTTTATTATTTTGTCAGAAAGAAAATGTACATAAAATGGTGGATCATTTTCATTATTATTTACAACACCAAAACCTCCTCTCTCAACACGTTCACTACCACAAGTGTGCCTCTTGTGTCATGTTGCATATTGTCTCTGATGCACACATGCATCCATTCAACAGATTTATTTAAGGCAATAGAACTAGCTAAGGCAATAGAACTAGCTAAGGCAATGTGCTAGACTCAGTTTCAGCTTTGCGGCACAGAGCAGAGGACGTGCTTATTTTGTTGCACTCTATGTTGCACTATCCAAGGTAGCAGTGAATGATCCGTCACTTGTGAAGCATAGGGCTGTAACAACTTTGAGTTTGAAACTTGCCTGAGGCATATTCTTTATTACCAATCTGCACTGCTTACCAACGATCATGGAAAGACTGTCTGGGAGTTGCAATAAAAAGCAACAGAAATAAGATGAAAGAAATACTAGTCAAAAATTAATATTATTGAAAATAAACAATGAAAATACCTATGGATCGAACTCATTATAGTAGTGATGGCCTAATACTCTTGCATGTTAACATTTACTCTATGGTAAGGCAGCCCTAAATATTTACTAAACTCAGCTGAGTATGGAACAAGGCCATAGGTGTGAAACATCCACTGAGGTGGTACTAATTACATAAAAGCAAGAGAAATGAGATGAAAGAAATACTAGTCATACTAATTGCATAAAAGCAATATAAATACAATTTAGAAAAATTTTCCCCATTTCTTTTTCTTTCGTTTTTTCTTTTTCTTTTTTCGTTCCTTTTTTCTTCACTCTTCATTCCTCTCTTTTTACTGTTTCTTTCTTTCTTTCTTTTTCTTATTTCTTTCCTTTTTCTTTACCTCGCTTATTCTCATCCTGACATTTCAATTTACCCTTTTTCTTTTTTACTTCATTCCTCTGTACTCTCTCTCTCTCTCTCTCACTCTCTCCCCCTCTCTCTCTCACTCTCTCCCCTCTCTCTCTCTCTCTGTAATCAAGTCCAGCCCGAGGATATAATTAATTTTTTATGCTAAGAATTTTTTAAAGATTTTAAATTAAAACGAAATTTAACTTAAGAAAGAATTTTGAAATTACCAAAAATTTCATCTAAAGAAATTTTTTTTTAAATAAACATTTTTAATTAAAAAGATTTTTTTCAATTAAAACCTTTCTTAACTTTTAGAAAATTAATTTTTTGTCTTTTTCCCCCCCTGCCAACAAAGTTGGGGAGGTATATGTATTCGGTCACGTCTGTCCGTCTGTTTTTCCATCTGTCTTTTTGTCCACACGATCTCCAAAAGTCCTGAATGAATTTCAATGAAACTTTGTGGAAGGATGGGCGATGGGGTGAGGAAGGTGTGATTAAATTTTGAGGCGGATTCAGGAATTTGTTTTTATTGAGAAATATTCTTCCATTATTTTTTTCACACATTTATATATTCGCTGATGTTTTTCCACACGATATATCCAAAAGTTCTCAATGAATTTCAATGAAATTTTGTGGCAGGGTGGGCCATTGGATAGGGAAGTGATTAAATTTTGGGGCGGATCCAGGAATTCTTTTTTGATTGATTCAGTGTGCGGCGTTAGCAGAGGTATGCAAACTCTGATTGCTTTCTAGTTTGTCCTTTCATATTTGTGTCTGTTTTTTAAAATGTTATTGTATAGTCTCAGAGGAGCCCCATGGGAACCTCAGGGGAACCTCAGGGAGAGTTGGTTGAAAAGTGGACCCAGTGATGCAGTGTTTTGTGAGTTCAAATTAACAAATTTAGTTTAATGATGTTTTGTTTTTCTAGTAAACTAGATGAGATCACATTGAATTAGAAGGATGATTTTGAAGCTCTGAGTATTTAGAGTGATCCCAGGTTTGCATTTCTGTATAAGCAAGAGCAGTGATTCACAAAATGGTTGCTATCACGCTATTGGGGGCACTGGAAGACTCAAGGGGGTGCTGGAAGACAAGGGGGTTGAAAGGCACATTGGAAAACAAGGAATAGTGAGAAGGGTGAGGGCAAAGAATACAAAGCAATACCTCCTCTGCATAAAGTCGTATGTCTGAAAAGAAGATTTTACAGTAGAGGTGTTTGAAGTTCAATGGTTTGAAGTTTTTCTGATTTAAACAATTCTATTAACTTATTTAAATAATTCAATTAACTAAATCGACATAAATTCAAAGTAAAACAAAAAACTTCAAACCATTGGACTTCAAACAGCTCGACTTTATGCGTAGGATATATCGAAATATCGCTTCTCGCATTCAATAAACATAGTAATAAAACACATATGTCTCGAATCGAACAGACTTTTGGAATTCTTTGAAAACATAGATGTTTTCCTGCAAGACAACTTGAAGAAGATTAAAAGTGACATAACTTATATGTCAGATTTATATTTCTAATTTAATGAAATGAATTTACAGACGCAAGGGGATAAACTGAATTTGATTAAAACCTAGGCATGATACATATATACATCCAGACCAACATGAAAACTGAAAGAAACCTATGTTGACAGTTTTGGTGACAGTTTTGGTTTTGTCTTATAATTAATGTAAGGGATGGCCCTGGTGTGATGAAACTAATTTTCCACATCTGGCTCAATATTAATACGGTCGGTTTCTTTTTTTCGTCAAGAGGCACTGAATCCACGTTCAATTAAATATGACGATGGAAACGCAATTAGAAACTCTTTCACAATGGCCCATAATCCAGGAAGAAGATTTGTAATTTGGTGCTGCAACCAGAAATGGTGATACCCATTCTGAAATTTGAACTGCAACTCTTTGTTGGTTTATAATTCAATTAATTCTTCTTGTAATTGCATTTCTGTTTCCTCAAGACTTGGAAGCAGTGTTCCTTTCTTTCCTTCACCAAGTTCCTTTGTCACAACATCATGTATACCTTTTTCCTTTCCTTCACCACTGACCAGCCATGTTATCTCACTGACTACTGTCCCAACGTGACTTACGCACACACTAGTACAAGTTAGCGACACACGTTTTGCCTCATAGGGACATAGACTTACTTACAACCCCTTACCAATGAATAGGCATATTGCTCATCCCGACCTAACATCAGGCCATAACTTTAATTGTAGCTAGGAAACTTATACACAATCATTTATCCTCATGGAGTCAGATAAATAATTTCTCTCCTCAACAAATATATACACTTCCACGCTACACCAGAATCTCCCTGCATGTGAGGCAGACGTCAGTGGCGATTCTACAGGGGACCAGAGGGGACCATGGTCCCCCCAGAATTTTGGCTGGCCCCTACGTTGCCCCCCACACACTCGCACACTTTCATACACTTTAATGTAGTGGTGTAGCTGATATATGATTGATTATCTCAGATTGTCGATGAAAAAAAACTATGCCGTAAAAATATAATAATTGAGAATAACCTCCCTTGTCGTCTGACAGCTTGGGGATGCGAAAGTGAATTAGCGCCCAACGATATGAAAATTGTATGAATTAGTAGTATTTTATTCCATTTAATAAAGCATTATACTTATATTTTAAAAAATCATTCATATAAGTTGTGTATATCAACGTGGTGAAGTATAAAAATGAAGATTTTTCGTCACATGCATTTCGAGTCACCCCCTCCCAATCTCAGCCCCCAAGAGGCCCCCACCCACTTTCTAAGAACTATTTGAGCGGACATATGAATAACCTAAACCCAGCAATAAACCAACCAATAACAAAAACTTCATTAAGTAAAACATGTTGGCTAAAACGAGACATTCTTGTTGGAAAATAAGAGAGAGAACGTCATCCATTGATGTTAATTCAACTTAACTGCTGGTTGGTTAAATTTCATCTTAAAATTATCCAATACTTTGCTACATTTTATAATAAAACATAATATTACATTATATAGCATTACATTCTATCATGTTTTGTCTATCTGGCACTTAATTAACTGTAAGAGATAAGGAGTTAATTGTAAATGATTCACTGAAAATCTGTTTCAAGTTTCTTCTCTTCAACTTAAATGTTACTGTTGCCTTATGGGAAGCATTTTTGAGCCATCCATTTATTTGAATAATTCTGCTATCGTTACACATTTTGGGGCTTTTTTGTTTTTCTCCACCAAAAGCTAACGTCCATAATTTAAAAAAACGGAAGCCTAAAATGAAAAACAAAGTTTAAGTTGCATTTTCTTTTTCTTGCTGACTAAAAACTCATTTCTTGGTGTTAGTTTGGAGTCAAATTTTAACAGCAATTTGATCTGGGAGAATCAAAACATTTCAACCGTTACCCCAAATATTCAATCTTGTATATATTTTTAGTTGGGTTCAAGATCAGTCGTGTTGTGACATTTTTGCAGCTTTGCCCGAAGAGGATGCTAATGCTGTCGAAAGTTCAAAATAAGAATACATTAGTAATATAAGGTGTCATAACCTCTGGACGACAGGAGTTGAATTTTGCTATTTTTAGAAGTACTTCCTGCTTGTCTAGACAGGTGACCTTGGGGTCAACCTCAACGTCTCGAATTTGCCGCGCTTTTAGGTAAGATCACCAGTCAGTCAACTTGTGGACAAGCCTGGTCGCACCTATTTGGTGTCTCCTAAATCAGGCCATATCTAAAGATCAGCTAAATCTTCTAAACGCTAACCACACTCTATTCTATTTTTCCTCCCTATCGTCTCAACTACTTACCAGTACTAAAAGCCACTAACTAATGCTAATACTTAAGAAGAAACAGATGAACTGAAAGAACGGACTGATCACCTTGTGTTTCTACATAGAAGAAAAAAGGTAGGTTGTCTTTTATATATACTGTTTGTTTTGTTTTGTTTTTGATTTTACAAACTTGGATTGTGTTAAAAATCTTTAAAACATTAACTAATCTATTAAAATGTAAAGGTTAAAGAAACGAAATAATTTCAAATCTAAGGGCAATAATTGATATCAGATACTTAGATTTAAGAATTATCTCCCTTACCTGATTTCAAAAAGCTGAATACTTAGTATTTTGAATATACTTGAATATACTTGAAATAGGCTTTTTTTGACAACAGTTAATCGCGTCATTAAGCTTCAGTGTAGTTGGGCTGGGTTTAAACTAACAAGAAAAATGGTAGTTAAATTTGGTATGTCCGATATCAGAATAAAGATTATTTTTTTAAATATTGATATTCTCAGATGTGACCGTCTTTTCACTTAGGCTGTTCCATGCGTTTGCTACTCTTGCCGAAAGGAATTTTTTTCTAACACCAGTGGAGGTCTGAATTTGTAGTTTATGGCTGTGTCCTCTGGTTTTACTGCACATAGATGAAGTCAGCATTTTCTTATCAGGGCATTTTGAGCAATGAACGTTAGTATCCACTTTATGTATGTTGTTCCGGATTCTATAGACTTCCAATAGGTCAGCACGTTTTCTTCTGTATTCAAAGGTCTCTAGATTAAGTTCTTTTAATCTTTCAGTGTAGGATATATCTCCCAATCTCTGAATGATCTTGGTGGCTCTCCTCTGAACTCTTTCTATGACATCTTAGTTGTACTTCAGGTAAGGAGACCATATGCAGGAAGGAAACTCCATATGACTTGTACAGCAGTAAGAAGCTCTCCTCATCGATGAATTTAAATGAGTGTCTTATGTAGCCGAGTGTTTTATTTGCTGTATTCACTTTGTTTTGTATATGCGCAGTGAAGTTAAGTGAGTTGTCTATATAAACGACGAAACGTCAAGATCTTTCTCCACTGTAGTTTCCTTCGGTGTGTGTTGTGTTCTGTCATCTTTAATCATGGTGTAGTTCCTTTTTGTTATTTTATTCATGAATATCATTGGTTTTATACAACTATACCTTTTCCGGGGCAAGTTTAAAATTAGTGCAAGCAAATTTTAAAAACACATTAAGCAAATCAAAAAGTACGGTATGCAAATTGAAGACTACTACAAGCAAATCAAAAGCTTCTGTGTGAAAATTAAAAACTAAGGTGAGCAATTAAAAAGATACAAAGAGCAAATTAAACACAACGGCAATAAAACTGAATCAATGAACATGAATAATCAAATAAGTACATTTACTGCTTCAATCGCTGCAAATGTTTTTGTTTTTTTTAGTTAAATTAGTTAAAAGTTGTCTCTTAAGAAAGTTCAAGTGTCTTTTTCGTTAGCCCCCCACCAAAAGCTAACGCCCATGATTTTAAAGTATTTTCCTGGTCACCGTACTTAGAGAGAGATAACAAGAATCGTTTAGAAAAAGTTCAGAGACGAGCAACTAAGTTAGTATCGGAATTAAAAAGTATGAGTTATGGGGATAGGCTAAAAGTGTTAGGATTAACATCGTTAGAAAATAGGAGTGATCTGGGGAGACTTAATAGAAATGTTTAAGATTATGCATTGTTTAGAAGTAGTAAAGCCTGATGTGTTTTTTTAATAGAAGGGGTACAAGGGACTGAGAGGCCACACACATACGGTAGAAGCAAATAGAAGTAGATTGAATACCAGAAAATTCTTTTTTTAGCAATAGAGTGTTAGGACACTGGAATAGATTACCGGAATATGTAGTGCTATCAACAGATGCAAATGATTTTAAGAAGAATTATGACGTTTATTACACCACCGTAAAAGGTTTAAGGCTCTAGATATTGTGTAAATAAATATGATTGTTATGATGTGTGCTTGTAT